>JAZGTJ010002209.1:0-10704 GCA_036877575.1 Botia almorhae | reverse complement strand
TTACACCTCATGACATTACACAAGAACATCATGTTTTACCCGTCTCCTGATCGTATGAAATATGATGCATGTAATCCGAGACAGCATGGAAAGTACACTAAAAAAACGGCAGTATCTGACCATGAGATCTGATGAGGTGACTTATATAATCTGATCCACCAAGGAAATGAAGCCGTCTTGCACTTTCAAGCAACATGACCGCAGGTGACTTTTGTTTTATAAATGCAGCTTTTAGCGGAACTTTGTAGCAACATTTGTTTTTAGCAGCTTTAAACTGAGTTGACGAACCTTCTGCTAGTCTGAGGTGTAGATACAAAACTCACATTGGCTACACAGCTCATCTCTCTATGTATTTATCAGTGATTTGAGGTCATTGGGGGGTGAAATTAATGTTCTCATGTTAGAAGGAACCGAGGCTCATCGGTGGGTTGTGGACCTTTCCTGAGGACACATAGCAGGTCGCTGACATCACCGTAGACCACAAGATCACTGCTAGGAATGGTCCACCAATGACTCAGCATGAGGGGCTAAATAAACCAATAAAACAAATGATCTACAACTTACTGACTCAAGCCACAGGTTACTGGACTGAGGAGATGCAGTAAAATACAAAAGAAGCCGAAACAATTAACAGTCAATACTCGCTTAAGCTTTTTCAATCAAACTTAAACTTTCTGATATCCATTACGGTACTATGACCTTGATAAAGATTTTGCAGTGTTGGACAAGTTCTTTCAGTGAGGTGGATCACAGATCCAGCTGCAGAGTTTGTCAACCACAGGGACAGAAAACTAAATTCTGTCAGAAAAGAGTTTCTCCAAAACTCACATACACATTTTAACAGAGCATTTGACTGTTTCTCACTGACACGCAGAGAAACGTGGGTTTAAAAGAGCACCACAGTCGGCCTCAGTGACAGGATGTTTCAATGTGAAGCTAATTATAAGCAAATAACCTCAAGCGCTCACTCCTGAAATCAAAGAAAGCCTTGGATAGTCTGACGATTGCATCCAAGACCTAATGCAGACCAGCTGTGTAGTTTTGGAGTGGACCCCCCATCCTAAAACACACACACAAAACAACAGCCAAACCTCCAGATTTTGTTTGTAAATCACCACTTAAGAGATAAGGCAAATGGGAAGGAATTTTGAGGGAGTGTGGGCCTTCTGCGTCATCATCCTTCCCCTGTCTGGACACAACTGCTCCTGTCCATAACTACAATATCTCCACAGACAACAACCTCAAAGTATGTGAGAAACCACCATATGAATGGACTCACTGGGCCAATGAACGAGGCTTGTGAAAGTGTACCAGTAACCATGTCAGAGAAGATAATGTCCGAGCTTTCCTGACATTATTTTCAGTAAAAAACACATTTATATAGGACCAGGAGAAGGAATTAGTGTGAGATCAAGCAGCCAGGTGACTGTAATGGATTACTTAGTCAATCTCAGTACAGTAATGTACAGCAAGTCAAACCCTTACTGCAGCGTCGACTCGGGTCAATTGCCACAAACCTCAGGGTTCTCACAGAGGAACCAACGCGCCCTGTTTTTAGGGCGAAAATGCTTGCTCAGGAACAGCTGTGTGACCTGGCAGCCAGTCTGTGGATGGAGGAGCTGAGCATCAACACTTGATTAACAGCAGGATTAAATGAACCAGAAACAGTTGGTATGAGTATTAAGTGTCATTGTGAGCAAAAAATACAAAATCTGTCCCTTGAAAAATCTCTCTTCAGTGCACATGTGGAAAGAGCTGCTTCAATTCAGCTGTGAGGTGCTGGGCATTAACACCAGCATTTTCATTTGGAATAAAGTTCCTAATAAACTCAAATATTGATAAATATCATATATTGACAAATACTAAAATTTGTCATTCGTCCCTGAGAATTTTTCCTCTCCCAAACATCTTTGTTTTAAAGACTTTAAAGTGTTTTGCGGCTAAAAGACTTTCCTCTGCATAAGCAGACAGTTTTGAGGGAGTGTTTCTTATTTGGAATATATTTGCAAATTTGTTTGTTTATTTTCCCTGCCCACATTGAATAAACTTTAACTTGTTTTTCCGGCAAAACTGGGACAAATAAAAGCAGGATTTGCCAACTAACCCAACATCTGCAAGATATTTGTTGAGACGTGTGTGAGATTCAAACCTCCATCATGATAAGAAGGAACTGCACAGAGCAATGTAAGCTAATGTCCTCTTGAAGGCTTGAAAACCTTGAAACAAATGTCTCTAATAGCAAACAAAGTATTGGCACTGGCCTGTTCAGAACCTGGAGAAGATCGATCAAGACTCTTAATGTTTATGAAAGGATTGATCTCATAACTGTGACTGCATCAACTATGGCTTTATCTGTCAGGCCTGAAGCATTAGATGGTCTTCTAACCTCTGTGGGCACACAAGGAAATGTGTGGCTGGCCAATGGCTTACCAAGAGTGCTCAATCTTTAAGCTACCTCCACAGCACATAAACAGGCCTGGTTTTGCAGGCCTACCATATGAGCTTTCAACAATTATTTGAATTACAGTGAAAAACAAATATTTGAGTGACTAAATGAAACGGGCATAACTAACTCTTCCTCCATTCTCTCCGCAGGCTAAGTGCTAAGACCTCACACGTACCGTGTGATCCAGCAATGTAACGCTCTTCTGTGTGTTGTCATTATAAGCTCCTCCAGGGCAACAAAGCTTGCGTCAATGCTCACTGTGGAACTCAGGTGCCTCAGAGATCAGCTGGTTGTATTATACGGTGTGCTATGCTAACATACGCTAATCGTTAACGCAGTAAGTCACTGGTGAATTTACCCAGACCAACATCATCTAAAAGCAGCATCTGAACGGTGCCACTTCACAAACAACGTGCTCTCTGTAAGCATTTTTTACACTGGAGAAATATCTCTTACACCCGAGAGACTCAAGCACACACCCGAGGTTCATTAAGAGCAGCTAATTATTTAAATAATCAGCAGTCATATTGATTGACTATTAGCTAGTATATGTAATAACCAAAGTATTTTCTCAATATTTTCCTGGACTCTTATAAACACAAACAAAAAACTGTAACTGCTGTAGTTGTTTGTTGTATTTGAAAGCTGTATACATTCATTAGTTTAATCTGACTGTAAAAACCTGATAGCACTTTTAACATGAATCATAAAAGAAACAGAAATCTGTTTACAGAATATGAGCTGTAACTTGTTGTTTATCCAACAAGTTACATTATAAAATGTTACATGGATGTTTTGTTACATTATACTGTACGTGCACCAATGCAAGACAGACCTTGAGTCAGGAGGACACTGAAATGAAATTGATGTGAGGAGAGAATTTTTGTTGTGTTTCGATGTGAAACATCGTTGTCGTTAGCAGATTTAAATCGTACACTTTGCTGGAGAGTTGCTCTTTTAATGCCCTCAAAACTAATTGTTCTCCAGACGTTCCATCAGAGCCTCTAGTGAGTGACCACCCTCAGTTGTAGGAGACAGCTTTGGACAGCTTTGAGAGAGACATGTCCCTACAGCATCTAAACCTAAGACTATGGTCATCTGTGAGAGATCATTGACTTCCTATCAACAATGTCCCGATATTACTGGACATTTCAGCAGAATCTAGAGCACATCACTGTAATTAATGGAGCTATATTCACTAGAAGGGCAGGACAAAAGTTCAGATGAATAAAAACAGGCTGATGTTACTGCAAATGAACTAATTCAGGAGCATATCTTCCAGGCCACACACTCAGAGGAGAAGACATTCTGTTCTTCTGGATATATCACACAGAAACACTCTGTCAGGTGGGGAGGGGAGATGTTATAGTGCAGCTCTTTCACTGCTCTTGTGCGGCTCTTCAATCCACATCTTCTGTGTGTACAATTTTGCAATAAAGGGGTATGTATTTAAATGCATTTGCCAAATCTAATTTGGATATTTAATATGGATTTTTTTTAAACAACCTCTCGCACGATTTAACATACGTTAGCCAATTGACTAACACGATTCACGTGAAGTTCGTTAGTACCAATCGTCACGACGATTGAGTCGGGAAGTGTACGGCTAAGCGTAAATACGAAGATGAGCACAGAACATTTTTATCTGAATGAGAGGATTTATATGGCAGATATGCCAGACTTCGTTGACGCATTTTAAGGCTTCAAATCTTGAGCGTCATTTCACCTCACTCCATCCTAACATAGCCTGGGTACTTCCCAAGCACAAGGTAAAGACACTGAAATGTCAGTCAGAAAAGCATTTACCAAGCATTCAGAGATGGTCACATTAGCGTCATATCAGCTAGCATGGAACACTAGCATGCTAGCATGAAAAAGCCATATCTTGAAGGGGAATTCGTTAAATAGTGCCTCAACGATGCTGTTGCTATTCTTCAGATCTTCAGAAGTGCCGGTATTTCAGCATTGCGTTGGATGAGACTTGTGATGTTCAAGACAAGCTACAATTGGCAATATTTGTCAGAAGACTATACACTTTAGAAAGAGCTGCTTGACATTGTGCTATTGGCTGTTGTTGAGAAAGCAAATCTGCAGTTATCAAAACTACCAGCAATAGTCACAGACAGAGCTCCAGCCATGTTAAGATCTCAGAAAGTCTTGTAGGGCTGTGTAAAGCCCATGACCCTTTTCCAGAATTTTGGACGTTTTACTGTATTATCCATCAAGAGCACTTTTTGTCAAAAAAGCTGAACTTAGACCTCATCATGAAACCTGTGATCAACACACACGCTCTCAATCACAGACAGTTCAAAAATCTCACTGATGAACTTGATGAAGATCTTCCATCTGATCGGCTTCTTCTCTGCGTTGTGAGATGGCTTTCAAGAGGTAATGTGTTTCTCGTGTGTTTCTTTGAGCTGTTGAATCCAGTGAAGCTGTTCCTCGCAGAGAAACATAAGGACTGTCCTGAGCTACAAGATACCCGGAGGATTAGGCTTTTTTGATCGACATGCTGCATTATCTGAATGGACTGAATGTGGATTTGCAAGGGAAGTTAAAGATGCTGCCTGACCTGATGCAGAGTGTTTTCACTCTGTTGAAGACACATCCACAAAAGAGAGACTTCACACATTTTCCATCCTTGTTGAAAGCAAGTGGACGAGCAGCAGAGGCTGTTAAAGGCAGTACTGCATCATACAATACTGCATCATCATTGCAGTACTGAGCAAAGTTTTGAGGACAGATTCTCCAATCTACGACATCAACCCATTCACTGCTGAATCACACTGTTTACAGATGAAGATGAAGATGAAGCAGCACCTCAGCTGAAATGATCTTTCTGAAGATGACAGATTTAAAAGTGTTCTGTGGGAAGAAACTGGAGTTTTGGAGATTGTGCCGGGTGAGAGATGTCCCAATGTCAAACGAGCTGCACTCAACTTATTGTCAATGGTTGAGTTCACTTATATGTGTGACACTAAAACAAGTGAAATCAAAGCATCGCTCTGTTCTCACTGACACACATGTGAAAGAGTTACTATGAGTAACCACAACTGAATGCGAGCCAGACCTAAACAAGATTGTGAAAATCAAGGACTGTCAGGTTTCCCACTGAGTCAAGTAAAGGAGGTAGGCTGATTTAAATCCATGTTGTGTTATGTAATTAGGTGCATACGTTAGTGTGGTATACTGTTGTTTGCACATCTGTTGTGTGGCTCTTTGCAGTTATTTTTTGGCTTATTATGCCAAACCCCTGTTAGTGTGTACGTCCTCAGATGTGGCTTTCACATTCATGGAAATCTGCTCCCTTGACCTGAAGACCAGGACGTTCTTCATGGCAAACAGCGTGTAGCTGTGGCTGCAGGCCCACTGGCAACAGATGCTGGACCACAGACCTCATCCACCTCCTCTGCACTCACTGCTTCTCCTCCAGAGCTTTTCATGCATCCCAACAGATCCCTATCAGCTACACTCGCTCCCTCAGGAGATGAACAGACTCTTGAAGGTATGTGACATGCCCAAGTGCTTTGAAGGGGACACAACAAGTAAACTGAAGAAAACAAAACAACACAAGCCCTTTAAAGCACAGAGAATGTTTGGAGCTCTTCAAATCACCCTCATATAGCAGTTTTCTCTCTGCAGAAGCAGATGAGGGAAAAGTCATGTGTAGTGGATTGTGGTAGCATGAATGACATTTTCATTTGATCGTCGAGCTGGTGAATGTCATGAAAACCTGCTCAGATCACATTTCACCCCAAAACCAGAAAAAACAACCTACAGAATCATATTTTACATGAAGATTGTTTTTCATCAACATTTAGCATTAACATTTTGCATTGTGACATCATCTCAAATTCTCATTACTGCATCCAGATGTTACAATTATCTTTTTTTATCTTTTTTGTTCTTTGTAATGTTTATTTTTCTCAATGATGACTCTCATTAGATTCTCATTACAGCATTTAATTAAGGCTGATTTAAATAAACAATTTAGGCAGTAAAACAAATAAAGCCTAATGTGATTTTTTAGTTCAGTACTGTAAGGAGAACATCACTGGCACATGTGCCTAACTGTCATAAAAATAATTTCATAACACAAACAAATCTTAAACTGGGGATTTAAACATTGTCTGTAATTTCTTTATGCAAATCAGATTTCGTTGGATTTTGGTTTAAAATATATATCCCAGACATGTTCTCACTCTGGTGTCCATCTGTCTAGAACAGTTTTGATTATTATTGCATTTTCTTTTATCTTTATTGCTGAACACAAAACGCTGAGGCATACTGTCAGATCTGTGTACTGTGGAGGTGGTTATATTGTGGGTGTGGCCTCTGCAGTGATCCAGACGTTCAGCAGTATACAGTTAATCTCTGTTTCTCTATCTGTCTCTTCACATGCTCTCATCTGGCTCTTTAAAGGAAACCTCCAGTCACACATAACACTGTCTGCTCTCAGAGGGAAGCCGGCCAGGACATAGTGCACTGAAGGCATTTGACAGTCAGGTCAGTGTGTGAGGCGCAGACATCTCTTGTGTGCTCTCTGGTGATGTTATCTTCAAAAGAAGCTAAAGCAAGTTCTTAAGAGGAGTATCTTTTGCAAGCATCCAGTAGACTTCCTCTCCATTCTGCCCCATATAAAACAGCCCTAATGTCCTCCATTCATTAGCCACCCATGTTAAAGACTAAAACACTCATGGGAAAATAAAAGTGCACACACTTTGTTATTTGTTATGTTTGCACACTTCAAGCAGAAGTCCTTTATTCAGTGTGCAACTAACACATTTTAATGATCATAAACGTTGAGATATTTCGACTCTAATATTCTTGTATTTTGATCTGAACACACATTACACTTGAGTGAAAATAACTCATCTAAAATAATTCTGCAACACAAAGCAAATCAGCTTGACATGCATGTAATTTGATCTTTCTGCCATGGAGTGTGGGGAATCAATGGACATATTTGTTTGCGCGTAGACATTTGTGAATGTGTTTGTATTTGGCATCCTTGTCGACATAAAATCTGCATCAACAGGAAAGCACACTTTCCCCTCTGGACTGCATGTTCTTCACAGTAGAATCATCTAGAATCATCTCAACATGTGAAATCCTTTCTCAGAGGACTCTTGCATGTCCAAAGGAGAACATCATGGGAACGTTTACATCTTAAACGTTTAAATCTAACAATTTAAATCTAAATAACGTTTAGATTTTCACCCAAAACCCACTCACACCAGGAACAATAACTATAAAGACATCCTAACTATAACAATAACTCATCCACAACAACAGACAATAACATTGTGTGTATTCTAAGCGTGCAAGCTGCCGTATATGTGGGAGCCCTTTAAATTTAAATGGATTTGATTGGCTGTCAGTGTTTTATTGTCCCTCAGGCTGAAATAGATCCCAGTGTTGTCGTCTCTTGTATATTTACGGTTATACTGGTGTTTTGGACTGTGCCATTATAGCCACCAGCCCCAGCGTCTTTGTGACCAGTAGAAATCTAAATGTTTTGATGTGAAAACTGCACAGGACTAGTGAGAGAGACTTACTTTAGTAACTGCTGGGTAACCAGCTGCCACGTCTGCAGGGCAGTACAGCTTCTCCTCATGGGACACTTCCACTGTGGTTGCCCATTGGTCCAGAAAGCCATTCGGTGTGTACAGACCACAATCCTTCACACTCGTCTCCCTCTCAAAGTCTTCACACATGCCGTCACCATCATAATAGTAGCACAGGCTGGGTTCATCTGTGAACATGTATGTTTGAGAGACTTTATAGTACAGTGAGTCATTTCAGAATAAATGTACATGTGGAAAATGCCATATTAACAGATACTGAACACTAAATTTAACTTATGTGAAACATTTTGACTTTGAAAAGTTGAAGTATAAACCTGAAAATAGTGAAAGTAAAAGTGATATATTTATCAGATATGGTAACCCATACCCAAAATGTGACCTCTGCATTTAACCCATCACTGGTGAGGAGAGAACACACACACACACACACACACAGAGCAGTGGGCAGCACTGCTGCGCCGGGGAGCAATCGGGGTCAGGTGCCTTGCTCAAGGGCCTTCCAGTTGCTACCTGTCAGCGCTGGAATCAAACCAACAACCTTCTGATTACAAGCCCGACTCACCAACCAGCAGACCACAACTGTCCCCCACAACTGGGTGTCAAATATTTCTCACAATGTAACGGCAGACATATCTGACATGTTGTAAGGAATGATAAAACAGATATTTATTACAAAGATATCTGCTAAATATCATATTCATATTGGAATCTTCATACATCTGTCCTGACTTTAAAAACTGACCAGATGAAGGTGTCTGCATAGACAGGATGTTATGCTAACATTGGATTTAGCTGCTAACATTGGATTTTATACTGCCTGTGAAGACAGACCTGCTAATGTTTCTAATACAACCTACAAGTCCATCAGCTTTTGTGAGGAGACATGTCAAATGAGTTTTCCAGACCCTGGAGCTGCTGTTCCTTATACATCTCATCTCTGTGAGCGTTTTACCTCCCTTTCCATCTGTCTCTTTCTCTCTGTTTCTAATTCCTCCTCTCATCTCACTTTCTCATTTTCTCTCCCACATTTTGTTATTTCCATCCAGTCTTTCTCTCTCTCTCTCTCTCTCATTCTCTCAGTGTAAGGGGTTCCAGTAAGGGGGACGGAGGCATGCCGTGCCAAGTTGGCTCGGGTCTCTGCACAAATTCCAGCGTTTCCCTCAGCTCAGCTCGGCTGATGTTAAAACAAGGGGCCGTCGAGGGGGGCGTGCACACACACACAGCTCACTTACACACCCGCACCTATCGTTTACACTGCCTCCCGCACCACTGTCTCATCCGCACGCTCCTTCCACAGTTTGCCGATGGTCCGATGATATTTCTCAGAAACCACGAGAGGAATAAGTGTACCATCTCCAGGCACTGATGCTGTCCTAACGCTTTGTCAGGAAGATAACAATATTGAGATAAGGAACACCAAATACTGTCTTCGAGGTCAGCAGAGTGCAGCTAAAAAAACTAATCCAGTCAGTGTGAGAAACACAAACGGTCTGTTCATGATGGTGTCTGATTTCCTCACAAAAACACAAATATTTAAAGCTGCCACACAGATGTGTTTCCCTCAGCACATGGAGAAAAATACTCTAGTACTCTGACTACGGTCAGAATGGTGCAAAACAAAAATGTGGAATCAGGTCTGTGCCACTCCTCCCAGCAGCTCAAACAAGACTTTATACTAGATGTTACTGAAAGGGTGGTACTGTACATGTTTTTTTATTTTTTTCCCGAATGTCCACTTTTAATATTCATCATGTCTAATCTCAGTTCTGTTTATATGATCATTTTTCAGCCCTCTCTCTGACTCTTAGAATGAATGAGACTGTACCTTTAAGACTCTCATATGTCACTGACCTCTGACACCTAAGTATTTTGCATTGATAACACATGCGATGTGGGTTTGCTGTTGGTTTTTCTCTGTATTATTGTCAGAATTTCTGTACACCTGATGATGTGTAAATGTGGGCGGTACTGTGTTAACGCATTTGCCGTTGTGACGTCACAAAAGCAGAGATGTCAGAATATAGTTCCGAACGGGAGGGTTTTGAATTGAGTTTGGAAAGTAAACATCATGGGAAATGTGTCTATATTGGAATGCATTTGCTGTTGAACAGTGAACAGAGGAACTCCACTGTTGTCTTTAATAATGTAGCTTTCCTCAGAACAAAAGCAGTGAACCGAAGGACTGGAAGCTTTGGACGGTACAGGAAGAGGTGCCACATTCTTTATGAATTTCTTAGCGTGTTCATTTTGAATGAAATATCTTCCAGGTTTTACAAGGACCTCACAACACTCGTGATAAACAACAACTCTGGCTCTGCGGAGGGACCGCATCTCAGAAGAGCCATTACTGCTCATGTGCAGCTCTCTGTAAAGCACCGCTTCTCACAAAGCTGTCAAGCAACAGAGGGACATACAGCAGAAAACACCTCACACTGTCCAGCACACAGGTGTAGCTGTGTGACATATGGCTGTAACGCTTACCAATACAGTTAAAGAAGGGCTCCTTCTTACAGTGACTGGAGCAGCCATCTCCATTCATTGAGTTCATATCATCACACTCCTCTCCCTGAGACCTGAAATACATCAATGAATCCATTATAATCTACAGACCTTCTCTCCTGCTGGACATGATTCTATCATGCTATAGGCCAGAACACCCTTGTGAACATG
>JAZGTJ010002208.1:0-44555 GCA_036877575.1 Botia almorhae | reverse complement strand
GCACTTTTAGGCGGATATGCAGGTGTTTAGTGTGCTAATAAAATGAAAGTTACCAGAGCTATGTAAAACACGTCTCACCCCTCCATTGCTCAGCAGCGCCCCCTGTTTCCACCCATTTAACCATTTTTGAAAGAGGGCCATTTTTGAAGAGGAATAGTTATTGCTTTAGTACACTGGATTGCAGTATCATCATGAGTATTTCCATCCCTGATTCTTCACTATGTTAAGGTGTTACCTGAGTTCTGCTTAAGCACACAATTCTTCCTGTTTTTTCTTTCTTTCATCTTTGTTTTAAAACAGTCTAGTACAGTCGAACAGTTGCATAGCAGCACATCATGTTACTGTCTCCTGAGAATGAGTCTCAGATGTTGTAATAATTATTTGTAAATCGCTTTGTATAAAAGCATCTGCAAAATAAATACATGTAAATGTAGTTGTCATTACAGTCTTTATCTTGCCACCGTTTTGCACAAGTCAGATTTCTGGACTGTGTGTGCTCTGGTTGTAATGCAAAGTATCTCCCGTGAGTGTGAATCTTTAGTTCTTAATAGAACTAAAAAAGGCCTCATGGTGCCCCCAACCCCCCCCCCCCCAATTATGAGTTATTGTATTTTTCATTGCTTTCAGTAGACCTGCAGAGTTATTTGTTTCAGTTTATTACTTTATTAATGTTCACTCTGCTTCCACACAGTTTACAGTATATAATACATATACAATTATAATTATATCCTTGTTTGAAATGTTTTGCTGTTATTATAGTTAAGGTGTTTTCTTGAAAATGCTGGACATGCTTCTATGTATATTTTTATTCTGAAGGAAGGACTAGGGAAGAGATGGTGATGATTTAAAGAGATGAGAGATGATAAGAGATGATTTAAACATAGCCAGTTTCTCCAAAGGTAATGTAGGTGTATCAAAACAAGGGTTGAATATTAAAGCATTACATTAACAGATGTTTTTTTAAGTTGGTATTGAAAAGTGAAAAAATATTTTATCTGTTGAATTATAGTTCCATATGTGTTGTGCAAACAAATTTAATAAGTTTTTGTTAGGCACTGATGATACAGGTCTAAAATTAGTTAGTTTAAACACCATTTTGTCATTGGCAGATATTCAAGGGCATTAAATCAAACTGTCCTTAGAATGTCTTCCTCTCTGCCTTTCTCTGGTCCTGGAATAGCTCTGGAATAGCTCTCGAGTAACTGTGCTAGCTGGCCTAACTGCAGCGATAAGTAGAGCAATCAGGGCTTGGCTGTGTTATCCAACTACATTTAGATATGTTACCATGATCTCTTATATCACCTTATTAACCAGGTAGCACAGAGAATCCTTTAATCTGACCAAAAGATGAACTCTTTAACACTGTACACACATTCAAAAACACATGTACTTCAAATCTGAAAATCAGCTGCATTGGTCATTTTTTGTGCTTTTAGGCAAAGTGTGAGAGTTGCGAAATGTGTCGCTTTGAAAGCCTTTGTTTCCGAGTACGTCTGCAAGTCGCCACTCACTTATTTGTGTGTGTTCCGCTACATAAGCAAAAGCAACTTTTTTGTGAAGCCACAAAGCCCTTCAAAGAGTGAGAGAGAGACAGATGGAGAGACAGACAGACTGAGAAAGTGAGAAAGTAAGAGGCCAAATGTCCTTCCCAGAGATAGTTATCTTACCTGCCCTGCGTCTTCAGACAGACACACTTCTAAAAATACCCATCAGAAACGACCAACACAGCATCAAATCTGAACTTTCTCAAAGTGTGGTCAAACGTCAGACAACGGAGATTGGTGTCTGTGCTTGTGCGTGGGCTGTGAGGGGGGATGAGGGGGTTGTTTTTATCATTGAAGTGTGAATTATAGTGTGTTGAACTTTGAAGCCTATAGCAGCAAGTGTGCATGTGTTGGTGTATACATATAGTTGTATATACAGAGTTTGTGTTGTTTAGTATGTGTAGGTGTGTGAACAAAAACTAACTATTGTTTTATAATCCTCTTTAGGGACTCCAGGGCCCAGAAAATCCCATCTGAGTAAGTACCAAATGGTGTGTGTACCACTTATACACGTACATGGTAAAGAAGATGTCTGTTTATTAGCTGTGTGTATTTGTGACTGTGGTGTATTATAAAGCACAGTTAACTGTTTCATAGTGTGCTTTGCATGCTGTAAGAAGTGGCAGGTTGTTGTTTTTTGCATATCATAGAACCCTTGTATTGTGGTTTGGGGGGACGTGTATCAGTGTAGCAAAGCGGTGCATAATTACACCTGTGAAACACACACATAATGCAGCTGTATCCACATATATTTTTACTGCAGCCACAAAAGCTGTATGTATAAATAAGCAAAGCGATAGGTGTTTACTACCATACACACACACATGCACACACAGGTGTGCACAGATCGGTGCACTCCATTTTGAATCAAGATAAGATCTGAAAGTATTTTTGTACAAATACTTGTCTTGTCTTCCCGCCTTTGCGTTTGGTTACACCCATCTTTCTCTCTCTCTCTCTCTCTCTCTCTCCTTCTCTCGGTCTCTTCCCTCCCATTTAATTGTTTAGTGTAATTAAATGCAAGCTTTTGGGCAAAATCTTCCTAACCTCCTTTACCTCTAATGTTCTTTTAAATCCTTATATAAATTGCTTACTATGTCAATAATACTTTAGTACATGAGTTAGTGTATGGGTTTACAGTGTGCCTGTAGGTGGATTAGAAAACACCCAAGTAGTTAGACCATGATTCATAATGACAAGCAATAACAAGACTCGGTCGTATGCTTCGGCAACAATATCACATGGCGATCTTAACCATGTTGTTTACTCCAGTACACCCTCTCCCACCTGTCAGACCACCATCACATTCTCTCTGTACATCACTTCTTCATTACAAATAATAGCTGAAAGAAAATAGCTGCTTTACAGTTCAGAGTCTGTACTGTACTGTACATCTTGTTAAACAGTCCTTATTATATAGAACCAAGAATTTAATTAAATGCATTTACATTCAGTCACATAGCAGAAGCTTTTATTCAAATCTACTTACAAATGAAGAATATCACAAGTAATGATACAAGTGTGACTCATGACTAGCTACACGTTTGCTAGCAGAGCACAGAGAACAAGGAACAGAGTGAGAAATAAAGAGGGAGATGAGCTGCTCACTGCTGCAATGAAAAGAGAACGAGAAAGCAGAGTCCACCTATAGGCACACAAAGTTTCTCAAAAGAGACACCAGAGAGAGAGAGATAGAGAGAGAGAGAGAGAGAGAGAGAGAGAGGTGTACCTGACTATGGTTTGTTAGTGTGAAAGGGACAGGCCCTCTTCCTCTTTGTCACTCACAACACACACAAATGTTCTCTCTCTCTCTGTCACACGTTGATAGAAAACCACCTAATCGTGCTGTCATCTCGCACATGCCAGCAGTATCATCTGTTTAAGAAGTCTGATTGACAGTGTGAGACTGTCAACCATATTAGGTGATTTAGACGTGTACCTCCACACAAGACAGACAGCAGTTAATACATGCTGCGAAGATGATGCGAGGTAGGCATGTGTTTTGTATCTATGAGCATGGCCTAAGAAGTATGCATGTCAGTGTGTATTTGTATGTGGGTGTGTGACAAATGCTTATCTACATCCCATTGAACTTGAAGTCTCTGCAAACGTTGCTTTTTAAATTTTTACATCGCAAAGGGCAATTGTAATCAGCAGATTTTGCATCCACACCACTTTCTCTTTTCACTCATACAACATTGGTGTGTAACAAAGCAGTTAAACAGAATCTAGAAGACAGATGTTTTTCGGAGTTTTGTTCCCTCAGTATAGTTTCTGTTGTTTGTAAGCGACCTTGTTAGCTGCCATGTAAGCTGGTCGCTAAAATGTCCAAGACTTGAGTCCGAGATGGATGATCTATAACAGGGGTATCTTTCAGGATGGGATAGGATAGCATTTCGGGTTTGTAGTAACACAGAAAGCAGTGCATATCTGTGTGTTTTAATGTTGAGGTTAGAATTGTGGGACTGTATTACAGAATCGTCCTAACTCAGAATCCTATCTTATCTGTTTAGTAACAATGGTGATTTTAATTGGCGTAACAATGGTGATTTTAATTGGCAAACCAATTAGAACAGATCGTAAATCAGAAGTGCTTTAATATGACCCCTAATTTATAATTGCATTATGCAATATGTCTAAGCCGTTCTCTGTATGGCCTAATATAAATTAAAGGATGGGATAATAGGGCACATAATAACCAAAACCTAAGTAGGTGTAAAGCATCAAGCATGTTGTTTTTAAGTTTAAAAATTTCTTTAAAATGATTTGATTGATTTAATGATTCAATAATTAATCCTCAGCGCATATTTTCAGCAAAGCTTCCTATTTATTTACCTCTATTTATTAAGTTATAATAATTAACCATGAATCTAATCAATTCCCAATTTAGTTTTTTCAAGGTTTTTTCATTCTTGTTCTTTTTTCTAATTTTAATGGCTTTTACATTAGCTTGTAGACTTTGGACAAAGCATTGGTAGTTTGCAGGGATAGGTGCAGTGTGGGTGTGTGACTCTATGTAACACTTTCCCACTGAGTTTAGTAATAGGGATTTTTACACCATCATTTTCAAAATTTGCCTCTAAGCCAAATTCTGGTTTGACATGAAATACTAAATAATCATGACATTGATCGTGGAAAGTAACCTCTCTATAAACAGATTTAACTCAATCTGCATTCAGCTCTGTACTTAGCTGTAAAGCTAGATGATAAATTGCAATTTGCCAGAACTTTTTCTGTACATGCTGATGTTCAAAAATTCACATAACATCTGACATTAGTAACTCTTTCAGTTACCTAATTTCTGTGAACCTATCATAACCTAATTATGTTATTTAATCTGTTTTGCTCACAATGGTTCAACATAGGTAGGGCAGAAAATTATTTACAACTATGTAGACTTTTGAAAATGTATAAAAGAAAAATGTACTTATGCAGAATTCTAGATTCTAAAGAATCAACAATATTACAGTTATTCTAAATAGGCAGTAGGCAGTCATTTATTAAACGAGGTTTAGAAAATCTGCAAACCTAACTGAAGAAGCCACAGCATTGTCTAATGGCCAGATCAATTAGTTGATTATTAGTTTATCTTGTGCTCTGTGGCTGTCATGATCAAAACCACAGCTGTAGATATGATGAAGAGTGCACAGATAAAGATACATCATATGCAAGAGTAGCTTATTAATTTAACAAACGCTGTAAGATAAGGTCTTGCTTTCAGAAACCCTCGATACAATATTTTCAGTTTCAAAACTGGGTGTTTTTCACAAGGCCTACAAAATAGAAGAAAACATTATAACTAAAAAGTTAAAGTTTGTATGATGAATCAAATTTTTTTACTTTGAAACCCAGAGACAAAAGTGAGGACCCCAACGATCATCAGATGGCATTTGTTTATGAGGCTTGTGGTCATGAACATTGTTTAGAAATGACATTTTTGTTCTGTCCCTAAACCTAAATTTTCCACAGCAGCCCACTTCACATATGTGGTTAAATATTTGCTCTTAAAATTGCTACAATTGGAGCAGAACTTGCTGATGTCAGCTGTGCCTGTCTATCTTATCATCTTGCATTATCTGATGCAGGTTTGCACTAAAGCTCTTGCTGTAGTCCAGATGGCTTTTTTTTTTAAGTAAATGATTTGATGTTATGACACTGTGAAAAGATTTCAGATTTTAGCCATGCCTGAGAGTGTTTTGTAACGTAGGCTTTTGTACAGATTACTGTGAACAATTTATTTTCAGTTCTGTGGTATGTTTTGCTATATTTGATGATTTATAAATGTATTAAAGCATTCCTTAACAGTTCTTAATATTTAGAAGGTTTTAAATTAGGTCATAAAATGTCTAAAAGTGCTATGGTTTTGTAAGGGTTTATGTAAGGAACAGGGTTGGGTATACCTTAAAATAATTCAAATTTGTGTATGTTTTTCAAAACAGTCAGATGTCCTTACAACTGTAGTCTAATTTCATGTATTGCATTCCTTTCTCCCTGACCCAATTAATAATCAATCATGGACCTTAGTGCCCCTTCAACTTGGCGATGTTGTATTAGACTGAAAGTGTCTATATTGTTGTAGCTGGTAGAGCATTGTGTAGTAGCCATGAGTCATGGGTTCAATTTTCAGGGAACACGCATATGAGAAAATGTATGTCTTGAATGCACCGTAAGTTGTTTTGGTGTCTGCCAGATGAATGAATGTAAAACGTAAATAAAAGAAGTTTTAGTTCACACGTTCAATAAGAATGGAAGGCATCAGCAGGGAGACCTTCTGTAAAAGCTGCTCTGATGTGACGTTTGTCCAATGAATGCAACAGGAAAGATAATTGATGGACTTTTACAGACTTTTAATTTCAATACACGCTTTAAGAAAACCTGCATGGGGAAAATTTTGTACTGTTGCACTAGATTCTAACTGCACACACGCACATACACACACACACACACACACACACACTCTTTCTGAACACACTACCAATGAACGCTTCACCAGCTGCACGCCTGTTCTACTCTGTGGTCAGCCGTTCAGTCCCTGTATGTGATTGTGTGAGTCTGTGTGTAGATATGCACGCGCATACATGTGTATGTGCACAGGTGTGTGTGCAGAGTTTTTGTTTGATGCTATTTTCCATCACCTACATTGGGTGTTGTTTCTCTCCTTTGTTAACAAGTAGCGGGGTGCATCGATTGAATGAATAATTCTAAATTCTATTTTGAGAGTTGATGTTTTTGTTAAAAAACAAAATTCAAAACTGTTCCATTTTGGGTAGATCTAATGCTTGTGAAACTGGATGTTTTGAAAGCTGAAACTGTAAAGTGTTCAACACAAAGATATACAGTATGTATGTTTCTATGTCTTTTACGTGTGTTTATGTGTGTGGGGGGGTTTCACAACTTTTTCTCACTTTTGTTCTTAAAAGTTTTTAAGTCTTCAAAGACATTGAAATCATGACTTATACCTTCATCCTATAAACCCTTGAAACTCATAGAGAGTTTCTTTACTCATTAACTCACAAAGAGTTTCCATTCGAAATTATTTTATTATAATCCATGGTCTGTTATAAAATATCATCTGTAGACTTCATCTATGGGATTAATATAGACAAAGGGAGAAAATGTATGACAGACACAGAATGCTCAACTCAGATATCTTATCTGTCAGATATCTGTCAACTTTACTAGGACTATTTCATAATCCTGGCAGTTTTACCTGAAAATTCGACATAAATTTTACATACAGGTAATTGTTTAATTAATCGTTCCTGTTTTACTTTGGTGACAGCTAGTTTTTGTATAAATATTTTTGCTGTAATCATGAAACATACCTTCTATAAATATACCTTCTATAAGTATAACAGATCCTAATTTATTACTATTTAGCTAAACTTTTTGCTGTTTCAACAGCTTTTGTATGTATGTGCATTTTGTATGAATGTATTATTACATTTGTAATAAAGTAAAAATTGTTAGATACATTAGATAAATAAGTTAATAAGTTCCTTTTTTATTCCTACATTTTTTGCTATTTAATTTCAAACATCGTATGCAGTGATGCAGATGGTGGTTTGTCAAAATTTAAATTATATAATTTTAAAAGCCATTTGACTTGATTCAGATGTTTTTTCTTTTCACAATGCGTTTAAGCTAATATGATAACCTTTACTAGTGCCATTCCTAGTGGTAAACACAGACCAGTTTAAATAACAATGCTTGGATGATTATTTGAACACTGTTTACGTGCATGTTACAGCATTTTTATATTAGCATAAAATATATCAACATTAATCACGTTTATCATTTAATGTTAGGATCATAGGTAAGATGGTCTTCACCGATGTGATCTCATCTTGTTTGTCTATAAGTTATGTTTCTTTGAAAGTTGTTTGCTCTTGATAACCAGTTTTTTCTCTGGGTATGTCTCCTTTTTGTCCTGTCACAGCAGTCTTGTTTTCATCATGAGGATTTCCGTTAGTGGAACTTTGAGGTTTTTTGCTAGTATACAGGGCAGAATGCTGTGACAGAGGTTTCTAGAGACACAAGCACTGAACCAAATGCTGGGGTGCTTGTTAATAGGGGAGCTTGTGAATAGACAGCGTATCAATAAGATAATATTTTTTATTAATCCATAGTACTTTGGAGCTTTTTTGCATTCTGTCTTATGTGTTTCACATTTGTTACCCTGTTTGCAATGGCATTTGCAGTTAAAAAATGTTTTAAAATATGAAAAATGTGCAGTGCAAATACGATTTGCTGACTATAAAACCTCTACAGCTAGTTAGTAAAAAAATGGTATTTCCTTAAACTCGTGTGTATCTTGATGTTGCACGTTATAAACAGAACTTTCATTCTACATGTTGTTTGTCTCCTTTTTCCTCATTGTTTTATCGTCTGTGTACAAAGTAAATGTACACTGTCAATGTAAAAAGTGTTGAATAATGCTGATATCTCACATTTTTCCTTCTTATAATGATTTCTTGACTTGAGCTAAATATCATACAATCACAGATTGAAAAACTTGCAAATGGAAAACTTTAAAAAGTAAATGTACATAAGAGCAAACAAAAATTACAATTATACAGTTTATTTAAATACTGCTTTCTTCTGATTCGGAAATCTTTATGGAACCAAGTTACAAAAGTACTTTTTTTGCGTTTGCAAAATTAAATTGTATTGTACTCAGCTGAAATGTTTATATTTTAATTTTGCTATAAAGTTTTAGAGAGCTTGAACATATGACATTATTTCTGCATAATTGTACACTTGTGAAGGAAGGACCATTTGGGGTAATTTATTGCATTTTTAAGACCTAAATACTGAAGGTGTGGTATAGTTTTATGTAACTTTCCCTTATCAGCGTCACATCACAGACACTCATTTACGATATATCACAGATTACATCTTACTTACAGTCAGTTAACAATATATAGGTAAGATGGTAGATGATAGATCTTCAGAAGATGTGTGTGTATGTGATGATGGAGATCACACACATACTTTAACAACTTTATGAACAATTGTCTCATTTTTGCAACAATATTTAAATGGATAAGTCAATTTTTATGCTACGCTACAGCTGTGGTAAGTACCTATATATTGGTTTGTCCACATTGTGTTAAATTTTAATTTGCAATTGGCAAAGAAATATGAAATGTTTGTTTAAAAACCTCAACAATGTTTTAGAGTTATTATCCTATCATATCTTGTTGTCTGAGAGAAATGATACTTAAGATTGTCAGACTCATGAAATGTGGCTTTCAATGGTTCATGGTTTCAATGGTTTCAATGGAACAAAATGGTTCTTTTTTTCTTGTTTGCTATATTTTTCTTCACAATTTCTGTACTTTAGATAGAGTGATATAAAATGAGTGAGAAGAGAGAATGAGAGAAATGAGCACTTTTCTGTCAGTATCAGCGTGTGGTTAAAATAGCAGTAAGATAGCAGTGAAAAGGAAGAGAGAAATTTTGCTCTTTATCAGTATGTGGTTTCATATGGATACAATGAGAGTCAGAGGTTTTTGTTCATATGAAGCAATTTGTATTAGTGTATTTTCAAACACAGACACATTGACAGAGAGAGAGAGATTATATGTGGGATTACAATCCTTATTTGTTTATGTGAGGGTCCTCTTGATGAAGGAAACCGGTGTGTTCTATATGTTGAGTAATGTGGGTGTGACAGGGTTGTCAGATACTTAAGTAGTTGTACTTACTATACTGTACCTATTACTGTACATAACTATAACTTGAATTATTTTAAATAATTTTTACTAAATACTTTAAACATAAATCATCTTAAGCTTGCAAGTCAATCAAATTACACTCATGACAACTTTTACAGCCAATGGCAATGCTGATCCGCCAGCGACACCAACAACAAACCAACACTAACCAGCCTAAACCTGTTTAGACCAGCAAGGAAATACATGCTGGTCTGAGTTGGTAATTTTAGCATGAATGATGAACTACAACCATGAAAAACTAAAGTTGTTCAAAAGTACAAAGTACAGTTAAAAGTAGAACGATAAAAGTGCAGTTAAAGTACATTTTAACCACAGGCAAAACTTTATTGGTACCTATAGCAGTTACCCTTGAAAAGAGCTACCTTATTGTGATTTGTAATTCTTATGAAAATGTATCATGAAAAGTGGGGCTTGGACTTCTTTTATAAATGATAATCTGCTTTTTTTTCCTGTGCTGTAGCAGACTAAAGTGCACGTTTAGATTTTTTCAACTTCTCTTTAATGCTAAGTTCAATAAAAATGAACCATACAGTCCTACAGTGATCACTGAGTGATACATGTGATGAATGCTATCAGTCCACCATGGATTTATGCATTTTCACAACCTATGAGACGTACCTACAACTCAGGGACTCAAACAGCTCTTGCACAACCAATGCAAGGAGCATCCTTTTGTGCCCCAAATCGAAATACACCTTGACACAGTGACATAAACACACTGACACAGAAACACAAAATGACACACTCTGTCTTATTGCTGCACACACACACGACTTGTTAAAATTATATATATATAAGCAGCCAGCTGTGCACGACGTCTGCAGAAGGTTCCGTGACAGTAGAAACTAGGCTTAACGCTCATGAGTTATGAAGGAGAAAATGCATGCGATGCATTTAATGGACTGACATATTAAATTAACATTTCCACCAAAGCTCCTTTGGGAGATGGTGAGGTTGGGAGAGGAGAGGAAGAAAATGTGGAGAGGAGGCGGGGTGGATGTTCCTGGCAGTACACACACAGATGAAAGAGCAAATTACTGGCAGTCGCATCCTTTGTGAGCGAGATAGAGAGAGGGAATGAAAGAGCAAGATAATGCATGAAAGAGGGAAAGTCAGAGTGAAAGAGAAGCCAGTAAACCACTTAAAAAGAGTCTGAGGTTGACACCTTCACGTCCACCTCATCGCGCTTAGATATTCCCCCACTCTCACTCGTCTTTGTGAATCTCCCTCTTTTTTGTAAGGTGTTATTTGATTTTTTCGAATTGTTTTTGTATCTTTGATGCACCCACTTTATGAGCTTTGAAGGGCTGGGTGGGAAAAATCATCAAAAGAAGTTTAATTTTTTATGCGAGAAGGTCAGGCAGATTTGGACACATTACCTCAGGTTACCTGCTTTTAATTTTAATAGAATAATTCCACCATAACCACACACAGATTCTGTAAGAATCTAAACTGACTTGTTGTAGCCCATTCACACTACAGTTAACCTTAGGTTAATGTCTTTTTTTAACCCTTGGCTAAAGCTGTTTGAAAAACACTGACAATAAGACATTCACAATAAGAATTACTGTCGGGTATAAACAGCAGGGCAGGAGCAAAAGACAACCAAGGTGGGAATTTCTGCCCAATTTCTATCAGACAATCATTACGGAACATATATACTGTTTCTGGCCTTATAAATGACACGTTTTGAGTAGAATTTGCAGAACCAGTATTTTATAAGGCTTGTCTTTAAATTACATCCCTGTATTATGTACAGTATACAACCACAAATATTAGCTTCAAACCATAACCTTTGCCTCCCTATCGCCATCTTTGTTGAACCTGGTTATTTTACTTACTTTTCATTATGTTGAAGTCAATTGAAGTCAAACTGACATTTCCTGTGAAATTTGACCCAACAGCTCAAATTTTAAATCATTAATATAAGCTCAGGATAAAGTAAGGACACTTTTGAACACTGCTCTGTTATGTACTTTATTGCAACTATATTGCAGCTTTAAGAATTATTCTTTGTAAATCCACATTGGCTGGTTCATCTGTAGATATCAGGATTACGTTAACCCAGGGTTAGAAATTGGTTATATGCTTTAAGCACTGAAAGCACATTTGTTTAGCCAATTAAAATAATTTGTTTCAAATGTTTTATCGACCTTAATATTCTTTCTTAAGATTCTAAGATTTCTTGTGAACATTTAGCTTTTTAATAGCATTCTCACACTTTATTTTTTTTCTTGCATTTCTGTTCAGTTTGTAAAGAGATCGGGCTATGGCATAGGTTAAACACAGAGGCATAAATTAGTCTTTATACAGTGACTTTCACCCACCTGTATATGTGTGTAATTGAGGGAGGAGCCTTATCTTCTTTGGTACTGGACGATGTGACCACATCACCTAGCCACACACACACTGCTGGATTCCAAGAAATAACTTGGTTAGATTTACTGTCATTTTGGTTGAAAACACACACACAGCAACCTGAGAACCTGCAGACCCAGCAATAAACACCATATTTTGTTTTTACAAGACTGTGAAGTATATATTAACATTACAACAAAATGCCCCTTTGCACTTGTGCTTCCATAAAATATATTGTGAAATACATTCATTTCTCTGGTTGTATGTAGGTGTGCAGCTGTGCATGTAGATGTGTGTGTGTTTGTGTGTATAGGCTTGACTGTACTTGTGGGTGCCAAATGTTTTCACAAATATAGTTGTGAAATAATACATCTTTACATATATAATACATCTATACATACATAATACATATAAGACATCTAAAACATTAGGGAGACAAACTATGTTTAGTTTTAAATGTACTGGCATCCAGTTCAGGGGTAGCTAGGTAGGTGTGTGTGTCCATAGCACAGCAGAATTTGCAATCCCTTCATACCTCTCTCTGTACCCTCTCCTCTCTCTCTCTCTGTTTGCATTAATTAGGATTCCTTATTGTGTCCTTCAGGGATTATCTTTAGTCTGTTACAAAACCAGTGTATATGTGTGTATGTGTACACATGTACTGAGCATGTTATGGAAATAAACCCAAATCTAAAAGTATGCACTCTATCACATTTTTTACAAGAATTTATGCCTGATGGATCAGTCTACTGTGGGTTAGGTAGCTAGCAAAGTAATAGAAGAGATACCTCTGTATAGAAAAAAATAAAAGAATCTGAGCTCTACTGCCCTCTCTTGGCTAGATTTGTGACCTGTATGAGAATTATTCAAATTGATAAAAGCTGTGATAGGTTAACTTGTTAAAACACACGATTACTTTTTAACATGTGTGCTGTTGTGGTTTTATGTGTATCTACAGCTCAAATAGAGGTTATTCCTTGTAAGATCTGTGGAGATAAGTCCTCAGGTTTTCATTATGGAGTTATCACTTGTGAAGGTTGCAAGGTAAGTGTTGTACAATACAATTGCTTTATTGACGTCAGACTTTGTTATGCTGGTCTAGATGCACAAACAGAATTGTGCTGCCCAGACTCTTTAGCACATTCCTCATTCCTCTTGACTGTTCTACCCTCATGCTCCCTCTCTGTCTCTCTCTCTGCAGGGGTTCTTCCGCAGGAGTCAGTCCTCCAGTGTGCAGTACTCGTGCTCCAGGCAGAGTAACTGCCCCATTGACCGCTCCAGCCGCAACCGCTGTCAGAGCTGCAGACTCAAGAAATGTGTCGCTCAGGGCATGAGCCGCGATGGTGAGACAGAATAGATAAATGTCTGCATACATGGATGTGCCTTGATGAATGAATAGATGTGTCTGGATTGATTGATGATTGGATAGAATGGATGAATTGATGGGTGGGTGGATAGATGGATGTGTGGTTGTGTACTGTATGGTGTTTGTTTCGTTTTTGAAAGCTGTGCTTTGATTTATTTAAGAGGTTCGATCGTGACATCTAGTGGCGAAAAATGTTACTGCACTATTCTTAGAGCGTAACCGGATGTTTAAATAGTCATAGAAGAGAGATCTTGTGATCGGCATCCAGAGACGCGTTGTTGTTTGCTTTTAGTCCTTGTGATAGAAACGACCGTAAGTTTCTAATTTTATTTTGAAAACATCTGTAAAACTTCCTTTGTTATATTGATTAAAGAGGGTCAATATTGACATGTTTAAAGATTGACGTTCTGTTCTTAAATCTGTTGCAATCTGCCAACGAGCTGTGTAATCGTTTTCATATAGGCGCACGTCATTAATGTGCTTCGATTGTTTATTTAGCTGTTTGAATATGTCAGCTGATGTTTATAAATGTAAAAGATGTATATTATTTGTGATATTTTGTCATTTCTACCTTTGTATTTTCCTTTTATAGTTTTACAACTGAATCAAGTAAAGAGTGCGTCACATGCGCAAAAAGGAAGTGTGTTATTTCCGTTAACTATCTGTCTTTGATTCGGGACACCACTGTCAGGGCAGAATAGTTGAATTAATGGGTGGATGATTTAATAGATGGATAGATGATTGAATGGATGTATCTGGATGAACGATTACACGGGGTACCATTTAATTAGCATGTGTTACCAATACCATTTTATATTTGCTCATTTAGTAGGTAATTGTATCCAAAGTTTTGGATCACATCAAAAAGTGAAATCTTAATTTCATGTGACCATGTGCATGTAGTGATATGTCTTCCTTTTCCTCAGCTGTGAAGTTTGGGCGCATGTCCAAGCGACAGAGAGACTCCCTCTTTGCAGAGGTTGAGCGACACAGACAACAGCAGCGTCTTCAGGCCAACCCTGTCCAAGAGCCCCAGCCTCCCCCAGCCTACCGGCCCAGCAAAGAGCCCAGAGAACAGTCATCACATCTCATTGCTCCTCTGCCCTCAACCTACCCATATTCTGTGGAGCCTGAACTGCCAGTCTGCCAAGCAGAAGTGCATCCATACTTGGAGTGTCGTGTAGGTAAGGCCCAGGCTCCAGGTTTGGCCTGCAGAAGCTCCCACAGGAGGGGTGAGAGCAATAACTTCAACACCACAGAATTTGTTCTGATTAATTATGTTGTTTAATCTCACTCTTAACTTTCTCACAGGGTGTGACCCCACAAGATCCACCCCAGAAACAATTCTGAATATGGCAGGCAGTGAAATGGGGTTTCGACCTTTTGACCCAGAGAGCTCGTTCTTTTCCTACCCAACCTCTCTGCATATAGGTGAGAGGAAAAGAGTGTTTAAAGAACAGCAAGCCATGTGTTCTATATAAGGTTATAAAGTAGTTTAATGGGATTTGGGGTAGAATACATGGGACAGGACAGGGTTACCCAAACAGTCCTTAAATCAGGTCATGATGTAGTGTTTAAATGTTGTGCTCTCTTGTGTGATTTTGGCAGAGGAGCTTTGTGCAAGTATTGTACGCTCCCACAGGGAGACGACTCGATATCGTCCAGAGGAGCTGCAGGCTCTCAGATGGAAGGTTTTCAGCAGGGAGGAGATTCATGCTTACCAGAGCAAGGTGCAACTCCTCTACTTTTCTTTAACTAGCACAACTGTTACCATGACAACCATGTTAAGTACTGTAACATACGTAACACCCTTATCCTCTATTATTGTTTAAAACATTTTTTTCTTTTTTATGTCTACAAAGCTAAAGCAAGCATTAAATTTTTTTTTCAAAATCAACTCAATCTCTCTCTCTCTCTGTCTCTCTCAGTCAGTGGATGAGATGTGGCAACACTGTGCAGTGCGGTTGACTGATGCTGTTCAGTATGTGGTGGAATTTGCTAAGCGTATCCCAGGATTCCGTCAGCTCTGTCAGAATGATCAAATTGCTCTACTCAAGAGTGGTGAGACACATTTGTCTATAAAACATGTCAGTTATTCAGTTAAGGGGCTGCTTAGGTGGGGCTTTTTAGACCTCATTTACAACAGCTCTGTTCTCTTCTAACACTCTCTCTCTCTCTCTGTTTTTCTCTCTCACTCTCATTCATTTCTGACTTTGTCTCTATTCTATGTATTTTACTCTCTTTTTCAACTTTTTCTGTGGGTATACTTCTCTCTGTCTTTATCAGGGTCCATGGAAGTAGTTTTGGTTCGGATGAGTCGAATGTTTAACACAGAAAACAACACAGTATTCTTTGATGGCAAATTTGCAGGAACAGAACTTTTCAAATCACTGGGTAAGTTATAGAAATAATTCCAGGTTACAACAGTTGCCATAGATTTATGGGTAGACAGCATGCCACAGACTTTCAGAAGTGCAATAGAGCTTAACTTGTATTTAATCTTTATTATTCTATTAACCCTATACTGATTGTGTTTTTGGACACTATTTGACACTGTTTTTAATGTATCTGTGTGTGTGTTATTCAGCTTGTAGTGATCTAATAGCAGTCATATTCGACTTTGCTCACAATCTGTGTTTGCTGAGACTGACAGAACAGCAGATGGCGGTGTTTAGCGCACTGGTCCTCCTCAATGCAGGCGAGCAGTCAGCACAGCACATTACTACAGAAACATTTTGACATTTCATCCAAAATTGAGTGAGCTTAATCGCTCTGTCTTTTCTGTGTAGATCGGCCATGTCTGGAGAACAGAGAGAGAGTCCAGAGAGTAAGGAGAGATGTGGAGCTTGCTCTCAGTCACATCGTGCACCGAGACAATCAAGAAACACTCTTGCATAAGGTAACAGAGAGAGAGAGAGAGAGAGAGGGAGAGAGAACGTAATAAGAAAGCAATAAAATTAATTTTATGTACATGGTTCAAAATTAATTGTGTTTTTTGCAACTTTAAACCGTAATGATGTGTTTTATATGTGGTTGCAGTTGTACCAAAGGATGCCGCTGTTGAAGTCTCTGTGCACGCTGCATATTGAGAAGCTACGATGGTTCCGTCAGCTTTATCCACTCACTGTTCATTCCCTCTTCCCTCCGCTATACAAAGAGCTTTTCGGCTCTGACACAGACATCCAGACACTGGCTACTCACTGACACATAATTGTTTAGCAGTTTCTGTTTACAATGGTCTAAATGTATTTAGAAGAAAAGAAATATATTTTTGTTACTCTCACAAGAACAGAAAATAATGTAAACAGAAGTATGCAGTCTGAGTTTGTGTGCATATTCTAGTAACATGAATGCTATTCGGTTGAGGTGATGTTTTTGGTGCAAGAATTTAATTTGAGTATCCTTGAAGTTGTATTTGTCTGAGGAAAAGGTTTTAATGTTTTTGAAGTTTCATATGACTGTCTTGATGCTGATAATGGAGCATTTGCTATAATCATTAGAATCTGACAGTGCCGATGAATCTTTGTTTAAAGAGTAAAGGGTTTTGAAACCAATAATCTGATATTAAAGTAAATACCAGATCACAAATGTTTATATTTTTTAAATCTCAGATTTAAACATCACTGTATTTTTTCAACAAAAATTTACATAGTTTCCTGGACCAGTTTTAAAGTGTGCAGGGAGAAGTTCTGACAACATCAGACATTCTTTTACCTTTATGATTTACTGGCAGTGTGAATGATAACATGGGTGCTTGTAACTTCTGCCACTTAAAATAAAGCATAATACACTTGCATTAATACAATTGCATTAATTTAAATACGATCAACTATTTTGACACCTTGTGTGTTACTCATCATTCCCTTGAGACAGTTTCAGGTCAAGCATTGCCAGTTTTACATGACTGATTTGCTCTGGAGATATGGGGGATTTTCATTGAGTCAATCAATGTAATAAAATGTAAAGCTGAATATTTTGCTATGTTTTTGCTCAAAGTTCTAAAAAACATGAAGTACTTCTATTAAATGAACAAATAAATTATAATGCTATGATACATTATGCTTAGACTAGGCAATTTACAACAATAGCATTTTGTCTTAATGCAGTCTAATTTTTGGAAACCTATTAACAACTTTCCAAATATTTATTTGCAGGAAGTTTAATATGTTCTTTACAAGATCCCTATGAATTTTCTTCTGTTCCACTGAGCTTTCTGCTGTTTCTCTCTGTGTTAGCTTTAACTTATCACATTCATGTTTCACAAAACCCTGTTTTTGTTTTGAAGCATAAAGCTCTGCTGTGTATTGTGTTGTGCTACTTTGCAGAAAATGCCTCAAATAAAGCTAAAAGGGACAGACTATTACACTGGCTTTCTATTCCAGACCAGAAATGATTTGTCATAGAGAAACTGCAAGCTACAATTAAATTCTCCAAATTATCACATAACAGAATACGGAATAGCAGGTTAGAAGAACAGATGAAATTGAAAGCATAGTTCTTTGAACCTTGAACCTGAACCCAAAGGTTTTTAACAATCTTACTTTTAAGGGCTAGTGTGTTATGTTAGCCATCTAATAGCACAAGCATGTACTCTGGGACAACTTTTGTGTTGTTTTTTAAGTAAATATGCTCTAGTCAGAGATGTTTTGTTGCACATGAATTTTCTATGTTCCTTATGGTATTGTCAGTTGTGAATTGAATACGAGACAAGGTACAGCAAGTCAGTCAATACATACCATCAGGCAAGAATGAATTATGGATGAAAGTTTGAGTTTACCTATAGTTGCTTTGGTCCATAGTAATATTTTTATGTGATTAAGGCATTTGGTGGGAAAGGGCAAAACTCAATTAAGATGACAGACATTTTTTAAAAATAAATATACATACAGCAAGAAACTAACTAGTAGCTACTTAATTGTGCTAATTTCACATAAGTTTATATAATTCTCAACTCTCGTTAACATCACTTGGATTTGAACTGAACCTGTTATTTCATGCCTGTCCTCATCATTCCCTTCAAATACATTCACATCAAGCCGAACTATGACTTTCTTGTATAATTACAATATTACAATGGATAAGTCAATCTTTTGTCACCAGTAATTTTTCATATTGTTTCAACCATTTGTAAAATTGATAATTGAAAAAAAAATTTCCATTTTAATTCCAAAGCGGTCTAAAAAATCAAATATTTTGCCCTATTTACCTTGCTTGATCAGGTTGTTCAGAGGTGATCAGATTTACAATGCATTAATAGTATTGCACAAATATTTATTTACTTTGTGAAAGTCTATAACAAACAATTTTCAGACTAGACTTGAAGTTTCATAATGAAAACATAGAATGATCTGTAATTGGTTTCTTTATAAATTTTACCCGAAAGATCCAGATAAAAGTTTAACTGATAAGACCTCAACATTTATTCATCAAACATTCATAAGCATCATCATCTAAACCACACTACTGCACACAAACATGCTGCAATAGGTGATAAAAGTCACTGAGGTCACTTGACCAGGCAATGAAAGAGTAGGTGACAGAGAGAGCAAGCATCTCTGTCTATTCCTATTTATCTTCTTATACTGTGTTGAAATACCTGAGACCTGTCTATAACACCTATTCACTGTTGCCTCTTATTGTAGTTGAAGTTGCTTCCTTGTCCTCATTTGTAGGTCGCTTTGGATAAAAGCGTCAGCTAAATGACTAAATTTAAATGTAACGAATCTTACATCAAAAATCATGGGCCACAAAACGGCTTCTGTGCTATGTGGCCAAGGCAAATAAAGCCAAATGTAGTGGGAGAAAGAAATACCCCTGATCGACCAGAGAGATGTTAAGTGCTGATTCTGAAGTTTTTACAGAACATATACTTTTCAATGCCTTTACACATAAAACTGCTTTCACCTGTATAGCACTTTCTGATTCTTTAAAAAAAAATTATTTTAACACAATTACTACATTTTTACTTTGCTACTGCATTTAGTTTTACAGAAATATATTTTTGTATTTTGTACTGTGTTTTTATTGAAAAACGAGCTGCTTGGACAGTTTTTGTGTTTTCCCAATAAAAGTTCTGCAAATGATCTATAACAAACTACAGGCTCAATATGTATTTTCCCCCCCAAAAGTACAACTACAATACACTGTGATACAGTTCCAACATTTGTCTACATTATATACATTTATATATATGATATATTTATGATATATGCAGAATACATGTGTATTCAGAAAGTATTCAAACCAGTCGACATTGTTTTGATATGCAATACTTTACATTAGTTGGCAGAGGCAGTGTTTGTTTTGGTTAGTGACAGTGAAGGGTGTACGGGAGTCAGTGAGGGCAGAACTGGACGCACACTCCTTCTCTGTCTGGTTCCGGTCACAGCTCGGGTCCAGAATCAAAATTGCCTGAATCAAAATGGCATCCGCCGGTCCACCCGACACGGGGTTATCTGCCCCTCCAGGTAAATACAGTCATTATGTTTACACGCTGATATTGATTCGTGTGTGTGTTGTTTTTTCACGCTCGTCAGTTGCTACGTATCAGTTTTACAGCACACCGATCACTGTTTACTGGCAATTAAACCTTGTGTTCAACACCAACACAGTGAATTTGACTTGATTATAGTCGCCAGTGAGTGAATTTTAAATATCAATAACTGGTCAGTTACGTGTATGTGTGATTTGTTGCGTTTTGGTTTGCGATCTGAATGTTTTTCCATAAATTTTCCTGATCGATGATGATGTGGATATGTGGCTAACGGGCTATATGCTAACAAGCTCATCATATAAAACAATTCATACGGGTGACATTAAAAAAATAAACACTATCGAATAAATCCCGGTTACGATTACCTTTTGGTTATTTATTATCTATTGTTCCGGTTGTTGCGGGTCTGTGGTTGTTTGAACTAGCCGTTCAGACCATTTTTTCTTTATACAATTTGAGCTTGAACAACAACACAACGCATGTCGTTTTGTTAATATGTTTACTTTTCGTTGTAAAAGTGTCTTGTTTGTAAACAACTAATTACTAGAACGAGATATTAGAACTACGTAGCTGGTACCTAGAACTTGACTTGTGTACTTTATTTGGCAGTATATAGTAAATCAGGGTGAGACAGTGGACAGTGTGCAAGTATAGACTTCTACAGTCCCATTTTATTTTTTTAAATGTGTTATACCATTTAACAATTTGTGGTGCAGATGATCTGCCAATTTAGATGTGAATGGTTTGTGTAACCACATCACTTAAAATAAAGGGGCTCTTAATTCGTTTTGAACTTAAGTGTTGACTCCCCCGTCTCCATATTGACTACACAGTAAAAATAGCATCCCATGGGAAATTACAGGATTGAGTGTATGTTGGTAACTGAAAAAGGGCAATAGTTAGCACACTACTGAAACTGTTTTTAGTGCTGGTGATTTTAGTCTTGATGATGACAAAAGCTGTTCTTTTGTTCTATATATAAATGTTAAAATGGGACAAAAACCAGCACATTTTCCCCCAGATGAAGTGATGTAGACTGCTAAACTTTTAAACCTTATAGACCCATCTCACAGGCAGCACATCCTACCAAAGTTTAGAGTTCTGAAAATGTGTTTGTGGTGTAAATATTTGTTTCCCAGCACTTGGGACAGAGTGTATCTCTTGAGCTTGAGCTAAATATAGAGAGTTCAACTCAGCATCTCCATTCTGTTCTGATTCATGTGTCATCTTATGTTAGAAAGTGTATAAAAGCTTGAGTTTATGATATGTGTATACGTGTTATGTGTAACTTTGCATATAATGAGATTGCCCCAAAACCCCTTATGGAACTCCTTATGTAAACCTCAATCCATCCATCTGAGTTTCCATCCCTCATCCATCCATCCAGTTTCAGACTTAAGGATCACACAGATCTCAGAATCTGTGATACTTCTTTCCCCATTGAAAATAACTATTTACCCCTGCAGATTTGAGGACTCCATTTTGGAGGCTGTTGACCTCTCAGAGAGGTACATGCATGGTTCTGTTCTCTTGAGTGACTTACAGATCGCCAAGAAACCAACTGGTTTGTCTTTTGCATGGTCGTCTTTGCAGTGGCAGCTGACTGGGGGCAGGGAGGAATGTAATGAAAGTAAAGGCTGGAACTGTGACTCATCTGTTTGTGTGATTAAGGCAGATGGGAACATGAATTGATATTTCAGACTGATGATAAAAGTGTCGGGTAATTTGTGAGAACATGACTAGTGTCTCAGTGGTTGGCAGAAGGTAAGCATGTATCACAGTTACTGGATGCCACTCGATCAGGCTTGACATATTGTAGCTAATTTTGTGTCTGCTGGTTTGGCTTTACTTGAAAAAGTCCTCACAAATATAGTGATTCGATAAAACAAACATTAAAATTGGTTCTTACTATTAGCATAGCAATCTATGCAATAGCTGTGGTGATTACAACATACACTAGGTTACACCTGGTGAGATGACAGGGTGAACAGTTGGATGCTGGCATGCTGCCCTTTTCAAACATTTCTCATACATACATTCATTTATTTGTGACATCATTATGTTTGATTGTCCACACACAAACTTTGGCAACCTTAGGCATCCTCTTGCATTGTTAGATGTGCCGGTGATTAAGGTATACTTTATCTGTCCTTCCTCCCTCAAATAGCCGTTGCTATTGGTTACTGCAGGAATTCTCAGTGTGAATTCGTGAACTACCTGCAATATGTTCTATATGAAGCCCCATATAGATATATCAGATATATAAATAATAGATTTTTTCTTGGTGTGACTGTTGTACTATATGAGATAATTTGAAATACGTTGCTGAATTATCTTGTGTATGCCTTTCAGACCACAGAATACAGTTTCTATTTCTGTAGCTTGGGCTCTAATCTTGATTGTGTGTAATTATATCAAGCTCTTGGCCGAGTTGCAGTTGCAAACGCTGGTGCTTTTAAATCTGTTTGTTTTGACAACATGCAAAACAAGCTTTGCTGTGTAACTTCTGCCTGGAGACATACAATCATTGTGCAGAAATGCAAATAAACAAGACTAGTTGCACACTACACAGGTATAAAGCTCATATGAATGTAGAGCCTTCAGGCATCTGCTGGGACGACCTGCTGTTTGTCTGGCACCCCTGGTGTCATGACAGATTTTGTGTGCTGTGTTGTCAGGTACTAAATTGTTGCAGGGACTGTGGCTGTTTTTTCCTGAGGTGTTTCCTGCGATGTGGCTGCTTTTGCTAAATAAAGGGCCGTCAGTGCCAATAGCTTCCACAACAGCTTTGCATGTATTTTTGCATGCGTTTTTAAAAAATAGTTTTAATTTATGTTTTGCAAGGTGTGTGTATATTGCAATCTGTAGCAAGTATGAATGGGCCAAGGTAGTCAACTTGTCGTCCACCAGCTGACCGAGCACAAAGTACTGAACACTAAACTACACTTTGTAAGCTAAAAATATGAAATCAAAAGTATAAATTAAACACTGAACCTGCAATGTCTTCTTTTATTACTTAATTTCCTGGTTTAGGAATTATACTGCTTGATATCTGATGTGATGTAACAAGAGTGCTTTACTTTGGCAATTGGTTTGAATAACACTAGTAGTAAAATATGCATTTGATTTAATGTGAAGCATCTGTTGGTTTATTCTACACTGGTAGTGATTTGTTCTGCATGGGCTAGAATGTTTTCACTCTGTTCCTGTAGTACTGCTTTACTTTAAAAGTGTGATTTGAAAATCACTGTTTTTCTCCTTTAACATGATGATGTTCTTTTCATGCTTCTTTTCCAGGGTCCAGCGGAGTTCGAAAGATGACCTCAATGGAGGTAAGACTTTTAATTTTGCCTTTTGGGTTTCTCATTAATGTATGCCTCATACAGCCTCTTGTACCTTATTAAGTTGTATACTGGCCTAATGGTTTCTACACTTCAGTGCCTTTTGCAAATATTTCCACCCCTGCTTTCTCAGTTTCTCAGTGCTTTCAGTTTCTCAGTGCTTTCTCAACCATCTCAGTTTCCTGCCTGTCAGCCAGTTTCATTCATGTTGTTATTTTAGTTGCTGGACATGGATAGAGGTATGAGAACACACGAGACTGTAGACTGAACTAAACTTGACTTACTGTTACTGTGAGTTGATCAAACAGTCATTTGAGAAGAACTTTGAACAGGGCAAAGAGACACATGCATACACTGCTTTCATTATCAATTAAAGATTCACATGCATCAGGTTAGTGTGAAGATGTTTGACTGCAGGAAACAAACAGGAAGTCATACCCGGGCAGAGTGGAAGCCTCTTGGAATCCTCTGTTGATATGAAATCATAAGGATGACATGTTTTTTCTGTTCTCCTTCTCTGTCATTCTACTCTCCCTCTGTGTACCTAACTAGGGGCCTGGATCATCTCAGAGTATGAGGAAGACCATTGGTCACCGAGGAGTTGACCCCACAGGACAAACAACATACAAAAAGGTCGAGTCGCAGTCAGATATGTCATCTAGGAGCAAAGGATGGATAAAACAGAGAAATTAGGCTAGATAAAAGGAACAAAGTAAAGGGAGAAATCACAGAAAAAATAATTATAATGAGATACCATCTGAAATCATGACCAGTCCAGGGCATTATATCAAATCAGCACTATATATATAAATATATATCTGTGTCTCTGAATTAAACTTTTCTTGCCTAACAATTTTAATATCATTCTTCTATTTGTTGTGAATAATTGAGATGTGCTGAATATCATTAAATGGCAGGAAAAAATTAAGAACTATATTACTAATCATTTATAATATATATTAAATATATTGTAAACCTGTATTATAAGTGTAGTTCCAGTTCTAATCATGACACATTTCCATGCTGGAAATATTGTTTTATAAAAGCTTTATATTGCCACACCGTCTGCGTAAGAATTCATTTTATAGTTTATTTAAAATAATCAGGATATTGTTCTAGTTTCCCACTCATTCTCTCTGTTTGGACTTCTTCTCACTCACTCTTTAGACACCCTCCTCTGCCCTGAAGGGTGCCATCCAGCTGGGAATCACGCACACAGTGGGCAGCCTCAGTCAGAAAGCTGAGAGAGACGTCCTCATGCAGGACTTTTACGTAGTAGAGAGCATTTTCTTCCCCAGGTGTGTGTGTGAATAGCTGTGGCTTTTATATGGGTGTGTTGTCTTGTCAAGTTTGTATGTACACCACAGTTTGTACACAGGCACTTTTAAACACACAACCTTCAAATGGCTTACTTATGGTTGTCTCTGCCCATTAAACAGGGAACATCAACACAAAAACAAATTCACTTTTAAAGAGACACTTTGGATATGTCTCAAAACCTAGTGAGCTACGTTTCTAGACAGCATGTTTGCTGCATCACATGCATATGTAAACATTCAAATTAAACAGTGGGCAGCTCATGTTTTATATATGTTGTTTATAAATGTCTAATTGAACAGAAACGCATCTCTGTTTGTTTGTCCTTCATCCACAGTGAAGGAAGTAATCTAACTCCAGCTCATCACCATGGCGACTTCAGGTTCAAGACCTACGCCCCCATCGCCTTCCGCTACTTTAGAGAACTCTTTGGCATCAGACCTGATGACTATCTGGTTAGCTGAACCACTCACACACACAGGTTCCATATATAGTCAACTTCTAAACTGGTGGCTTGGCAGCAAGATCAGTGGTTCTGGACTTGGGGTCTCAGTAAGTTTCCACAGGGACTGCAAGATAAATTGAATTTAGGTCATATGAAATAACTTGACAAATAAAATGCCAAGCCACTAAAATTCTTAGTGGGTTAAGGTCATTAGAGGACACACAAAGTGATATCATGGGGAAGGCTTCTGATATTGTCTTTGACAATGGGGGGCTTTATTGTTTGTTGTTTTTTTGTTAAAATTAGAATTAGAATTAGAAGTGTCCTGATGTTTGGTGTGTCTCCTCTCTGTAGTACTCTCTGTGTAATGATCCTTTGATCGAGCTGTCCAACCCTGGGGCTAGTGGATCGATATTTTATGTCACTAGTGATGATGAGTTCATCATTAAAACAGTGCAGCACAAGGAAGCTGAGTTCCTGCAGAAACTGCTGCCTGGATACTTCATGGTGAGCTGTGTTCACTTATTTTTTTTTGTATATGCTTTGTATTATATTGTCTGGAATGATTATTGTTATATATAAAGATAAACCAATATGTTCCTGTAGCTAAACTGGTAGATAATTGCGCTAATGCACAAATGTAAATTAATTAAAGGCTACCAAACTTAAAAAGGTTTTGTTTATATTGTACATCTTGCTGAAGATGTTTTAGATCTTGGATCTTGCTGAAGATGTTTAGATCTTGGATCTTGCTCTTGCTGAAGATGTTTAGATCCTGGGTCTTGCTCTTGCTGAAGATGTTTTGATCTTAAATCTTGCTGAAGATGTTTAGATGTTAGATCTTGCTGAAAATGTTTAGGTCATGCTAAAGATGTTTAGATCCTGGATATTGCTGAAGATGTTATGAAGTTATGACATCACATTATATCAACATTATATCTTTCTGTTCTCTGTCCTTCTCTCAGAATCTGAATCAGAACAAAAGAACGCTGCTCCCCAAGTTTTATGGCTTGTACTGCGTGCAGGCGGGTGGTAAGAACATCCGTATTGTGGTGATGAATAACCTCCTGCCCAGCAGCGTGTCCATGCACCTCAAGTATGACCTGAAGGGCTCTACGTACAAACGTCGTGCCTCCCCTAAAGAGAGAGAGAAGAACGTCCCCACCTACAAAGACCTGGACTTCATCCAGGACATGCCTGAGGGCATACAGCTCGAACCAGATAACTACAACGCCCTCTGCAAAACCATCCAGCGAGACTGTCTGGTGAGCCTGCGAGCTTGTGCTTGTGCTTGAGCTTCATCGTGTTTAGTCGTAGTATCCAGCATTGCGATAACCTTGAATTCATCTCTGTGTTTATCAGCTGTTGCAGAGCTTCAAGATTATGGACTACAGTCTGTTGGTGGGGATCCACAATGCCAATCAGGCATCTCGTGAGCGGGTGGGGGTGGCGGAGGGCGGGGTCTCTGAAGGGGCCGTGACCCCGGATCACAAGAGGCCGCAGGCTCAAAAAGCTCTGTACAGCACTGCTATGGAGTCCATACAGGGAGAGGCCAAAGGAAAAGGAACCCTGGAAACAGAGGACCAGTCAGTCACTATTATATTAGTGCACAGTTTTATATTCTTTCTGTCTAAAATTTAAATTCAGCCTGTCCTTAACAATACATAACCTTGAGCACAGCTGTTTAGACTTTTTGGTTTTCAGAGTGATACAAATTTCAGATTTACATGTGACTTTTAGTATGTGGTAGTCATGTGTCACATGCAATTTTCTGTTTTTGTACATAGATGGGGAGGAATCCCAGCACGCAACAGTAAAGGGGAGAGAATACTGGTTTATATTGGGATTATTGATATCCTGCAGTCATATAGGTAACTGATTAGCATTTGACATTTGTGTTCATGTTTACATGTGTATGAATATTATTAACACCCACCCCCCATGTTTCATATTTCAGATTTATTAAGAAACTAGAGCATTCCTGGAAGGCACTGGTTCATGACGGGGTAAGTGATTAGTTCTTTACGTAGCTGGAATTGCAGTTATTTTTAGTTACTCTACATAATTTATTGTATATTGTATATGTTTGTGTTGTAGGACACAGTCTCAGTACATCGACCAGGCTTCTATGCCGAAAGATTTCAGCGTTTCATGTGCAACACTGTTTTTAAGAAAATGTGTAAGTTGGCATATCTAGCTCAGTCTTCAAATGATTTGTTCTCTGAATTCATTAAATTTCTCTTAATTTCTCATTCTCTTAATGATGTCATCATCCTGCACCTTTCTTCATCTTCAGTAAAATCTTCGCCCTCAAAGAAGAGTCGAGGAGGCTGTTCGAGTGTCATCAGACGGATACCCATGGGGAGTGCTGCTCCTGCCCCCGGTGGACAGTCAGTCATTGACCCAACACTTGTGTACCGTACTCCTTTTACCCGGTCTGATATAGAAGGGGAGAATGGTGAGAAACACAATAGTTACTTAAAATTTATGTTTCTAAAATATATATGAATTATGAAATTTTGACTTGGAATGAATAGGTATTTCTTTATAGTGACCTAAGACTGTTTTCCTAGTCCTGTGGGGTTTCTACAGAGTTAACCTTCAACTCTAATCAGGTTAATCATTTAGGTTTATCCTGAGGAGCTTGATTAGCTGGTTCAGTTGTGTTTGATTAGGATTAGCATTGAACTCCACCTAAAAATAGCCTTACAATAGGAGTTGATCACTTGTTTTAATGCGTTTTGGTTCTAAATCAATTTAAATCATTGAGTGATTGTGTAGGCATGCAGTCGGACAGACCGGACCTGCTTCCACCAACTGATCCATTGGCTGGCAGCAGTGAGTTTTCAGAGACAACTCTGTCAAACTCCCCAGCGGGTAGCACAGGAATTCCATTATCATCACCTCCCCAAAGGTATCTCTACACTACCTGTCTTGCTGTAAATCTCTACAGCACAGTTCCACACATCTTGGTTAATTACATTTGCTTGCTTACAGGTCAGTAGGGGTGGAGGTTCACAAATCTGCAGTCACAGAGCCTGATAGTGGCGCCTCCCAGAGGTAAAACTAAACACTCACAGGCATATTGTACCATCCCTCATTGACAAACCTTGGTAAAAGAGTAGTTTACCCAAAAGACAATTCTGTCATTATTCATTGCTATTTTTTCTGTGGATTACAAAATTGGAGCTTTTGAAGGCAGACCAAGAGACTGAGTGAATAGCATAAAGGTTTGTTATGAGGACAATATGAGGATAAAATAATTACAGAATTTTCATTCTTGAGTGAGCTTTTCCTTTAAAATATGTGATGAGACAGTTTCTTAATCTGGTTCTGTCTTCTTTAGCATGGGAGCGGAATGCTTAGATGTGCAAATAAGCAGTGAAGACGCAGTTTCCCTTCAAGACATCATACCAGAAACTGACATCTGTTTTGTAAGTCTTATTCGTTGTCCTAAAAACAATCCTTTGGCAATTTAAATGGACCAAAAATAATAGTTTTTTCTTTAGTGAAAGAAGAGTGATGACTGTTAACATTGAAGCAGAGCATTTAAACAGAAGAAATGGGAAAGCAAAACTCCAGGGCATCTCTGAGTGCTTGTGCGGTTTTGTCTCAGCTGGAGTTTTGAAAGATGTCAGAATCCTCAGCACAAAAGATCATGATATGTATTAAAAAACAGTGAAATGAGAAGGCCATGGATGAGAGAGGTTTAAATGGCTTTCCTCTCTCTTTCTCTCCTGCACAGGTAATGCTGCTAAAAATTGGTTTTAACCACAAACTTTGAGCACAATTATGTGGGAAGTGGTGTTGGTTATTTCAGTCAAACACTTCACTGCCTTTGTTCTACCTAAACACATTCTCAAAGCAAGCAGGATGCACTAATATTAGTTCTCTTTGCCTAGTGCTGGGAGCATACACACATGGCATTCAGCACCCTTTATATTATTGTTGATTTTGTTTGGAGTTTGTTGCATAAATCTTAAAGTTCTCTCTGAACTGGTGTGGATTAATAGCTGCTAGTGCTCTAGTGTGCTGATCTCAGAACAGCATCACAATGTATTATTTTGCTCTGGAGTGTGTGTGTCAGAGATAAACAGACAACTTCTGTTTCTTCAGACATGTCTGTATATACACATATGAAGGCTGATGGTATCATCACTGATTTTTCTACCTATTTGAGTAAAACTGGTAAGAGCATCTTATTGGCAACATTTTCTAGCTCTTTCTGTGTTGAAACAGCATGTGCCCTAAAAAGAAAAACAGGAAAATGCCAAAAAATGATTCCCAATTCATTAGAGAGCAGAATGCACTTGAATGAAAATGTTACACAGAGATACAAGAGTATCTTCTTGAAATCTTACATCGAGGTCTGTTATTATGTGACTGGCATCCGTTTTGCTTTATTATTGCCTTGTCCGTGTTGCTCTTAATGTTTTTATGGTGCCCCTCATTTGGTTTTATTGCTTTTGCGTTTTAAGTTTTTCCTCCTAATTTCAGATTTTAGGATTTGCCTTTGTTTCTCTATGCATCTCTCTCTTCTTCTCCCTGCCCAAGCTGTCTCTTTGTATTTGGACCAATAGACTTCCAAGGTTGGAAAAAACAGACAAAGCAAATTGCACGCTGTCTTCTTTTAAATGCATTTATTGCTGCCATGACAGGGGCCTCCATAACATTCATATAGTGTATTTGAGTATAAAGCTCTGGATTTACTCTGTTTACATGTGTTATAAAATGCTAATAATGTGCTGTCATAGCACAGCAGCTATTGTCTTTTAACTAACATAATAATGACTGATTGATTGATGTGCCATGATGTCTTCCGATCACGTGATCATTCTGCCTTAATGTTGCTATTGAAACAGTGCATTGATATAAAAGTGCTCTCATTTCTGCTGCATACAGAAATTACACGGCCTCCAAACACATTGACCGTAGATGCTAAACTGTACAGTAGATGCTAAACTGTTTTTCTAAATTGCATTTTAATTACCATTTTACACTAGCATTATATGCAATCCTGTCACAACCTTTGAGCTATTTACAGGAATGTAAATTGCAAATTACATTCCACTGAGTTCCACTTCCACTGAGGAAGTTTCTTAGGTTAAGCTGTAGTTTGGCTCATCCTGGGAATAAACAAACTGATAAGGATAATGGACTTTACTAGGGCACATGTGAACACTTCAGTTACCAGAGGAGCTGGAAAGTTCCAGTATGAGCTCTCTGAAGAATCTGCCTTTCTATTATCTGAACAATACAGAATACAATTATAAAATTAACCAGAGTTATAGTTAATGAAGTCATTTTTTTGGCCATTATTTCTATTTAAGTGCCCTCTTATACATTTCTTATTGGTCGCACCTCAAACAATATTCTTAGCTGATGGATGGAGGCAGTCTTAAAGTATTTAAATACCCTGGATACCTTGGCAGTCTTGGAAGTATTTAAAAGTATTTGATCAAATGAAGTTTATTGAAGGAACTACAGAACAGCTTGTTTGTAAAGCTGCAGTATTTATGCACATTGTAATGGTTAATGTGTTGAAAATCATATTCTTACAGATGTATGCCTGTTAGTAGAGGTCAGTCCTATGTAAAAATGCTGTGACAATACTGCGTTTTGGTTGGGTAAATAAGTTTTGTGAAGTTTTAGTGGTTTATTTTTTAGCTTTGCTTTTTTGGTTTGAATCATTTCAAATGTAGTTTTTCTTATAGTTAGTCTTGTCAAATGTTGCATTGAATCTTGTTTTAGATCATTACAATCATGCACCTTAGCACTGGCACAAAACGTAATATGGCTGGTGATAATAGCAAAAATTTTCAACCCCACGACAAACTTGAATCACTAAATACAACAACAGACTCCTAGTTTTCCTCTCTAAGAATACATTTTAAGGATTTGTATCAATGTGTATTTTTCCACTGATCTCAAAGCAGAAATGCATGCAGCTATTTTATGTATCACTCTGGTGTTATAATCTATGCTGACAGTAAATCGTAACCAGTGTATGAATGATCATTACTCACTGTCAGAGATGCACATTTACATTTACCTCAGATGTTTGTATGAAGTTTCTGCTTTGTCAAATATTTTTAACTGAGAATTGCATGTTTACAGTAGTTTCCCCTCTTTTGGTGGAATTGGTGGAATTACAATGTGATTTGCAAGAATTTCTCTGTTCAAATCCAGTCAGTTTTTGTCCTTTTTTTAATGCAATTTCATATAGTTGGCTTGAAATTCTAAAGAAGTACAAATATAAGCACACCCTTTAAAGTTATTTTTTTAGTCTATTTTTTACCCTACACAATTCAGGCCTTACTCTTATTCCTATTCTATATGTCTGTTTTTATGTATTTTTAACAGGTTAAAACCCAGCTGTGTTTTCTGACCACAATGCTCAGAGACTGTTTTCATAGGATAGAAATTAACAGGTTCTGCTGGGGGCTTCTACTCCTTTAGAAAGACATTTAAACACACATAACTCACCTAGTATATTATCTCACTTAAACTAGGGTCCCAAAAGTTAATCTATTGGCCTAACAATAATATTATATTAACTATAAGTAAACATAAATTCCTCGTGGGCAATCAAAAACATGGTCATTCGTCATGTGTTTTAGTCCATGTAGTCCAGCATTATTTAGAGTAGTAAGACACATCAGTCATACATGGTGCACAAATGATCAAATGCTGGCAACTCTGACACTAAACAACCTATTGCAATACGAAGGTTTCTGCCATGTTTTCTAGTGATTGTATTTATTAAGAATTGTGTTTTTAATCTTGTGAATCCCTGTATGAAGTTTTGTAATGTAAATGATTGTATTCTGTAATCTGGAAGAAAGTACATTTTTCCAGATAGTACATTGTTGTTATTTGGAGTGGGAGGGAAGTTCTTGACAATATAAATAATTTTTGTAAATATATAAATATATGTTTATGGTAAAGATTCTTATTCATTATAAATCTGTAAAATCTCAGCTTTTCTTCATGCGAATGTCTGGCGTTGTCAGGACCAACAACTGACAACCGCAAGTGCTTTGATTATATTTTTACAATGTGTATAAAATGTGTATATATTATGTATATAAGCAAGTCACTGAAATGCCTTGCTTCTGCGTGGTGTTTGCAGCCTGTTTCTCCTGCCATCTTTCAGCAATGTGGTTGTTTTTTCAGATTGTCTGATTTAGAAATGAATAAAAATATTTTTTAAACCTTTATTGGGTGATTTATTTTTCTTCCTCTGTAGCTGCTACCAAACACCTTGTAAATTTAATTGAAATATAAGCTTAAACTACTGCACCTTTTACAAATTTAGTTTAAAGGCGTTTTAGACGTCTTACAATTAATATGGGGGCTATTTAAACATCATGAACTACATTTCCCAGTATTCCTATCGCTCAGCGTTATTTAACCAATCAGACTTTACGCGCTGACGTCACCCAGAGCGACAACATTTTCAAGATGGGGCTTGAAAGTACTATGGTTTGGTAAGATAAACCACTTTAGATTGGCTTTAAACATAATCAGTAGCCTAAAATACCTGTTATACTTGGAGTCTTAAGCAAAACGTGTAGTAAAATATTGTATTTTAAATAAAGAAAGACTTGACGAACAGCAGAAAGACAGACGTGCTATTTTCCTTAGTCATGATCAGTCTGTTCATCAGTTTCTTTCTGTTGACAAGTTGTGAGAGTTGACATAGCTACTTTTGTCAGTTGCATTGTATTAATTCTAAAGTGGATTAATTGGTTTACTTTCCCTGATACATAAACATTTGTCTCGCGATCCTTAGACCAACATCATTTGACAGAAGTGTTTTAGTCACCATTATCTGACTGTTGTTATTATTTTGTAGTGTGGACAACAGTGAATATATGCGCAATGGAGACTTTTTACCTACCAGGCTTCAAGCCCAGCAAGATGCTGTCAACATCATCTGTCATTCAAAAACTCGAAGTAACCCAGAAAATAATGTGGGACTCATCACTCTTGCAAAGTAGGCTGAATAATTTTTAAAGAGGCTCTATCTGGTACTGTACAACAAAATCTAATAACATGATTAATTGTTTGTGTGTGCGTGTTTGTGTGTTATAGTAACTGTGAGGTCCTGACCACTCTGACCCCTGACACTGGGAGGATTCTGTCAAAGCTTCATGCTGTTCAGCCTAGAGGTGTCATCAGTTTCTGTACAGGCATCAGAGTAGCACATGTGAGTGTACACACAAATACACAGGAAACAATAATATTAAAATGGGCCATACCATAATTTGTTACATATTTTGTTTTACTGACCGTTAGAATTATTATTCTATGTAAACAACATTTTTATGATTGCCTAGTCTTTTGTGATTGACCCAGCATTTGTAAAATGTATAACAACAACACTTACTTATGAGTTGTGGGATTTCTGCTGTGTCTGATATAATTGGTGCTTCTTTTTAATAATCTATTTGCCAAACCTGCCAATGACCAGAATGCAAAACAATCTGTGTGGAACCTGCCGCAAAACATTGTTAAAAAGAAACTTCAGTGACTCTATTAATATTGTGACTGTTCATGTTTTAGTTTTTAATTCTTTTAATTACTGCTTCCACTCCCTCTCACAGCTGGCATTAAAACACAGACAGGGGAAGAACCATAAGATGAGGATTATTGCCTTTGTTGGAAGCCCTGTGGAGGACCAGGAGAAAGACGTATATTCATTTTTATCATCTTAATGTATCTTGTCTGTGTAAGGGGCTGTTTAGGGCATGTGCTTGCATTTAAACAAAAATCTAGATGGATTACCGTGAAATAAATAAAAATGCAGGTGTCTTCAGATGCGTTTTTTAAAGGAGTTTTTAGTTATCTAATAGATAATGAATTAATAAAGCATCTTAACACTCATGGCATGAAATGCATAGCAATAGCCAAATGTCTGTCTATCGCATGCTTGGAAAATGTTTAAAAAATCATACAGATTGACACCAAAACATAAACAGCCCCCAAATCTGTATTTACAAAAACATCTTTTTGTGCTCATGAAATTTAATATTTATGCTCATGTGTTCCTTCAACCTGTCTCATCTCAGCTTGTGAAGATGGCAAAGCGTTTGAAGAAAGAGAAAGTAAACGTTGACATCATTAACTTTGGGGAAGAGGTGAGTGTTAAAGAAAAGGAGAACATTGTTTATCACTATAGTGTTATTTAGATAAGTATATATTATTTTTGTGTATATATATATTTAGTGTCCTTCTCCAATCTGATTTAGTTTTTCCTTTTTCCCCATCATTCATTGTGTAGGAGGTAAACACGGATAAGCTGGCTGTATTTGTAAACACCCTAAATGGAAAGGAAGGGGCAGGCTCTCACCTGGTAACAGTGCCCCCTGGCCCAAGCCTGGCAGATGCTCTTCTGTCCTCTCCCATCATGGCTGGTGAGGGCGGCACCATTATGGGCCTGGGTCCCAGCGACTTTGAATTTGGAGTGGACCCCAGTGCGGATCCAGAGCTTGCTCTGGTAAATAAAAAAAGCAGCTTTGTTTTAGACCAAACATCTCTCGTCATCCTTTTTTTTTTATTATAAACTTGTCTTTTGTAGGCTCTGCGTGTCTCAATGGAGGAGCAGAGACAGCGGCAGGAAGAGGAAGCACGCCGGGTAACTGTGGCCTCAGCTGCAGAGGCTGGAGTCTCATCACCTTCTGCAGATGGTGAGTGATGAGGAGGGTCAGCTGCAGATAGGTGGAACATTGGCAAAGGTGTTCAGATGTGGCCTAGATCTAGTGTTCTAGTGTTCATTGTCCCTGGGTGGGCAATAAAGGTACTGCAGGGGGTCCATAAACTGATTGACAGAGTAAGGGTGGAAATGCTCATTCATAAGATCTGTACTGTATTTGTGTTAGAGTCTGAAAATGCCCTGCTGAAGATGTCCACAGCTCCTGCTTTACCGGACTTCAGTCGCATGACAGAGGATGAACAGATTGCATATGCTCTACAGATGTCCATGCAAGGAGAAGGTCAGCCTCTTATTATTTCTGGTTTTCTAATTAATTTTTTACCTGTTTGATATCTTCTATATATACAAATGTTGACCTCTTTGTGCTCAGAGTTCGGCTCTTCAGAGGTCATGGATGTGGATGCTGGTGCTGCAGCAGACAGTGAGGCTGCTAAGGTGTGTTTTGTGTCATGTGTGTCCACATATGTTTCCCTCCAACCAGATGTGCTGTGCTTTTAGCGAGGTGTTTAGACTTTAAAATTGAACTGAACAGCTTCTGCATTATTTCCCAAACAAAATCAAACAGGCAGACAAAATCAAACAAATTTAAACAGACACTTTAAAACATTACATATTCTTTTATGTAAATTTTGCTGGGTGTTTTTGACAGACATTATCTACAATCGCTCTTTATCTAATATAATATATATATATTTTTTTTATGAAATCACTGTCATTCTGTCCCCATCGTGGTCTATCAATTTGCATCATTCTCTGAAGCGCCGTAAACTCAAATGTGTAGGTGCGCTGAAGCAGCATCTCTACTGAGATAATATATTAGTGCACATAGGATCATTATGTAATTAACTATAAGATAATTAGATGGTACCTTTTAGTTTATTAGCCGAAGTGATTAAATGTAATAATTCAAGAGCAAGAACATGAAAGTGTCTCTTTATTCTGTGTGTGTTCTGTAGGAAGATGAGGAGGATTACGATGTGATGCAGGATCCAGAGTTTTTGCAGAGCGTACTGGAAAACCTTCCAGGAGTAGATCCCAACAACGAGGCCATCCGTAATGCCATGGGATCTCTTGCATCCCAGAGCAGAGCCAAACCACCTGAGGGAAAGAAAGATGACGAGAAGTAGAGGAATAAGCCACGTCTGGACTGATAGTGGATATTAAGGGCAAATGACATGGATGAAGGGTTTGAAAATAGATGTGTTACAAGGAAAAAAACACAGGACGTTACTGATAACGAGGAAGTCAATAATGGTTTCCTTGATAATGAGTTTCCTTCAATTAAAAATGAAAATAAAGATAAAACAGAACAGACTAGCAACCAATTCCACTGAAAAAAAGATATCTGATATCGAATCCATTAATATAATTTTTTTCTTGAAAGGAAAATCGTTATCACATTAACATCTGATCAGTAACATATTTGAGTGGTTTAGAAGAATGCGAAACAACTATATTTCAATTAGTAGTTTTCACTGTTGTTTGTTTGCTAGCTTGTCTTATCACCCAACTATAATTTCCCTTGTGGTTTTTAGATACTTCTTTGTAAATGTTTCTTTGTCTATTTTTCATAGTTTCTTTTTAATAAAGGGCTTTGTAATGGTTAAAGTAATGTAAGGAGTTTTTAATTATTTGTAATTAAGTGTAATCCAAGTGTTTGTCTATGCAAAGAGGCACTTCCTGTAACGATGGTTGTATTCTCAGACTGCAAATCTGGACTAAATTGCTGTGCCTACAGTGACTCACAACCACACACCCCTATACAGTCTAAATACATGCCAGGAAATTTGAGACAAGATATCAGGAGCTGTAAAGCAGCTGCAGTTGTTATAATGGAAAGCACTCTGACCAGCTGAGGTTGTTTTTAAATGCCCTATCCAAATAAAGAATAATAAAGCAGCTTAACATACAGCGTTCAGCTTTCACATATATGGTCTAAACTGGAGCTTTTGTCTTTTCTTTCCATTAGATCTCTGACATGTTTATTTTTTGTAGGAAAATAATACCCACTTGTCAGTGTACCGCAGTATAAGAGTGGAGGGGAAGGATGGGGGAGCAAAAGCATGCAGCGCACCATCCAGTTGAGCCACAGCAGAGACGCATTATTGCAGTGCATTTACTGCACTGACCTACAAACCAGCACACTTAGATAAAAAAACTGTGCTCGAGGAAACTACAGAGAAAACATAAAAATGGCTCGAGCAATGTTCTGTATTAAGTTCATGTGTTTTTAATAATGGTCTTGCGGCGCTATGGATTACCAGTATTTTCTCTAATTGACGTTGTTTTGAATTATTTTAAACGGGTCGCTATAAATATATGTTATAAAAGATAAAACCGAACGTATATGCGCTCGTGCATCCGATCACGCGAGCACCCAGTGCCCGGCGCGTGCTTTTAATGCGGCACTCGCGCTCCAGATCCTGCATCAGCAACAATCTGCTGCTTCTCTCCTCTTCAACCTTGCGATAACAGTCTCTCTTTTATTGGACTGTTCTTCGCAGTTTTTAAACATCTTTTTACCAGTGACTCCCATTCCTTTAGCAAGACACTCTGAAACAGCTGCATAAAGAATGTAAGTATTTGTGCATTGACCCTTTAATACAATTGTGCTGCAGTTTAAAAAAAATCACTCGAGTTAACTTACCCTTGCATGCAATACAGTCCCGGGAAACTGTTTGTTTAGTATCTTAAATTTGTATTAATTTGTTTTAGATGCCATGAAGTCATCATAGGTTATTCTAGATAGATAATAAATTTAATAAACATGGATAATAAACATTTTTCTAACATTTTTAAAATATTTTTTCTAATCAAGGCTAAATGTAAAAAATAAGTGTAATTTTAGCAATTAAATGTCTAACCTGTCACCTTTGCACTGTATAATATATGCTTTCTCTCTAGCCTATGTCTCTACATGCTCACTGGATATCAGCACTAGATATCAGTTATTTGGACCTAGAAATAACTAAATAATTGAAATGTATTAGTCCTGCTTCAAATGCAATGAACTATGCCTAGTTATTTTCACACATAGCTACTATAATATCTCACCTTCATTTCTAGGAACATCAAAGTAGAACTAGTGCACCAGTGAACAAATTCAGTTAAGATGTCTCTGTCTCCAGTGTCTGTATCTTACCCTTCAATCTAAGAACAGACTGTCTTCGTAAATTCTCTACAGTGTCATGAGTTTCTATGGATGTTTAGGTCTGCTGCAAATAATGCTAATCCTGCCAGTGGTCCTGGAGGAGAGGGGGCACCAGCGGGTCCTCCTGCCCCCCCTCCAAACACCACCAGCAACCGCCGACTACAGCAGACACAAGCACAAGTGGATGAGGTGAGTGTTTGAGAGAGCCTTGGGGGAAGTAATGTATGCATTTGACCAAACGTGCAGATTCCTCTCAAAAACAAATGGACAAATCAGCACAAAATTTTGTTTTAAAAGTAATTCAGAAAAAACAAAACTGGCTAACGCTTTATGCGTCCAACACCATGCAGCCTTTTTAAATAATTCATTTAGACCAGGGCTGGGCTAGTTAACTCTGGAGGTCCATTGTCTAGCTGAGTTTAACTCAATACTTGGTCAAACACACCTGAACAAGCAATCAAATTTATTCATGATTACCTAAATTGTTCAGTCAGCTCAAATTAATAATTTTAAGGGTGTCTGAGGTGTGGGCAAATATTTTGTCATAATAGCTTTGAGAACAGTAGGTCCATAATTATATATATGCACTAAAAATAGCCAGCTATGCATCTTCCTCATTCTCAATTCATTTATGAGGAATAAAGCTCTGTGGTCACACTTCTATCAGCTACCATCTATCCAGCCTCAAACTGTTGCTTCTGCTCCGTAGGTGGTGGACATCATGCGTGTAAATGTGGATAAAGTTCTGGAGAGAGACCAAAAGCTTTCCGAGCTGGATGACAGGGCAGATGCTCTGCAGGCCGGGGCTTCACAGTTCGAAAGTTGTGCTGCTAAACTCAAGAACAAATACTGGTGGAAAAACTGCAAGGTGAGGCTCAGCCAGCATACAAAATATCACTTAAATAATTTGTATTTACCACTGTGAAGGACAGTGTAGACAGGTTTACAGTAAAATACAGTGCTGTTCTAAACAAGGGTGTGATTGAGAAGTGACATGGGAAGAACATGTCAAATCAAACCAGAAATAATATGCTGTGTGAAGGACACAGAGGGAAATAAAACATGCAAGAGTAAATAGGTCAGTGCTCATGCTGCGCTCAGTGGTTTGATTCTGTAGTGCTGGACCCTTTTGGTGCTCAAGGATACAGAGAAACATGCTCTGTGAATGTTGTCTACAATATGCAGTATGCTTTTAACCATGGCACTGTTACACACAACTGAATCTGAAATATGGCTAGTCAAGCTACTGTCAATGTTGTTTTTCAATTAATTAATATAAGATAATAAAAATTCTAGTTGATATTTTAAAAACTCTTAAATTGCTTTAATTAAGCACCACTAATTACTTTAGAGACAGGAAGGCTCTAGAGACAAGGCTTGTTTTGCACAAGTTAATACTGAAATTCTTTATAAGGGCATCTTAAAATGTTTGTTGAGTTTCTTATGTCAAAAAAGTGGTCTTGTAATAGTTGTCAGATTTGTAATTAACTACGGGTTTTTTGCGCTCCTGTGATATGGAGTGAGTGAGGTCATCATCTCTCTTCTCTCACAGATGATGATTATAATGGGAGTCATTGGAGTCCTCTTCATTGGGATCATTTTCTGTGAGTCTTTGAATCATTTGATTATAATTTCATTTCACTACAGCTTCAGTCAGTAATTATTGTAATATGTGCAAATGTATTAGAACATAATTATATTAACAGACCTATGATTAACTCCTTGAAACAGAACTATTTCAAATTTCTTTCAAATGGATTTCTAGAAATATCTATTTCTATACTTTTTTCATTTTAAAGCAATGACTTTAATGTCTCTAGATAGTATTGACTATTTATTCTGCACAAATAGCTTTGAATGTATGAGCACTAAGTATATAATGTATACTGTAGATGTATATGTTGATCTTGCAGGCAAAGCATTCTGGGATAGGTCCCATGATGTTAAGGCCTCTTCTGATGGTTAAGTTTATTAGAAGCCATAGTGCTAGTGTAACTTACTGAGGGGTTTGTGTATTAAGAACTTGAAGGCTGGACCAGCTGCATATAAGCTCAATTATTTATTACACTCGTAATAGTAAATTATTAATTAAGGGCAGTTGCGCACAGCAATGCAGTACGTGTCCACTGAACATGAGACGGACACTTTTTGCAGTGGGACTAGTACACCTATGATCTGTTGTGACCAGCTGTGAAGTTATAATCAATACCGCAATCCTAATCATATTTCTATTATCCCTCTTTACCATCATTTTCCCTCACTTTTTATCTTTTGTCTTCTTATCTAGTGTATTTCTTCTCTTGAGCTCCTAAGGGCCACCTACAACGAATGCGAAAACGAATGATGTCAAAGAAAGCATAAACAACACAATAATAAGCTCAACCCATTTTCCTGAACCCTCTTTCTTTAAGATCGTAGTCATCCCACACTTTAATCATTTCTCACACTTTTACATAGATCAGCTATCTTTTCACCTGTCCATTTCACATGCGCTTTACTTCAGTGTCTCTCTCACTCTCCCTCTCTCTTCACTCTGGGAATCTTCTGCAGACACATAGACATTCATACATGACTGTGCGCACACAGAGAGAGAGAGAGAAAATAACAGAAGTGTGAGAGAGAAGTAGATCAAGGACTCAAGTGGGCATGCAGTACAGTACAAGAGAGAGAGAGAGAAGGAGAGAGAGGTGTGTGTGTAAGACCAGACAAACACTCCAGGTAAACATATTCCATTGATGCCAAAGCTGTCTCATCTGATCTTTAGAGGAGCATTTGTAAATTAACACATAATCTGTGCCTGCAGATTTGTATTATCACTGCCTCTCCTATTATCACTGACATTGCATTACCCTGTACCATGATCAGGGCATTTACTTTTGTTCAGAACAAGTGTATTTATGATACAGATTAAATTAGTAACTTTTCCAAAAAAACAGCACAAAAGAATTTACAAGATGTAGAATTTTTAACCGAACATTTTTGTCTATAGAGGTGCAAGTTATTAGTGAAAATAGTAAACAGAATAATAAAGCCATTATATACTGAATGGAAGTGAGAACATGTAAACAAATGCTAAAAGTTTTGAAAGTTAATTAATTGGTGTTTTTTGACTTGCATGGCAGATGATTTCCACTGTTAGACTTTTGTGTGTGGTCTCATTTTTGAAATACTATTAACTGCCTGATTTACAGAAAAAACCTTGTTTTCCTGTTTTGTGGAAAATCCTCACCTGGGCACAAAATACCAATGCTATAAGCCTGCCATGATGTACTGGAACAGACAGAAATCTACTCAGAAATTTATAATCAATGCTGAAAGTGTGAAAAAAATCTATACTGCCATGCAATATACAACTATTGGTTTCACATTCCTTACTACCGCTGGTTATCACATTCCTGCGTCAGTACAATTTTATATTTTGTTCTGTTTGTTCTATATTGTCTCATATTTTCACTGTAGATGTGAATGTGACACTAAGACAATGATAAATCATATGTATAAATGTGAATTAATAAAGCCTATATCGTGACAGAAGGGTAATTCTGTCACTTCTGATGCCAATATTAGATTTTAAAGGGCATTAACAGCATGCTTATATTGCTCCTGACACTTTAACTGATGTCAATAAAATCATCAACATCCTCTCTGTTTCTGGTTTTATTTAACAAAAATGATCAATGAAACATTGAAAAGATTGATTATTTCACATTAATAGAATAAGTTATGCGGGATGTTTTGTGAAAAATTTACATTGACCAAATGTACCGTAACTGAATAACATTTACACCCATTTGAAAACAACGAAGACATTAGACGACACGATTTGAAGATTCTCAATCTTCTTCCAGGTTTGTCCCTTAGCTGTCTGAAAACATTGAAAACATTTTCAATACAAAACAGATGTGTGTATATATATAACAAACACATATATATATATACCGTGCTGCTTGAAAGTTTGTGAACCCTCCAGACATTATCAGGTTTTGTGTAAAAAACAAAATAATCATATGTTATCCATTTGTGAAGCTGACTTCTCAAATGATGGACACAACAAAAAAAGGATATATTATATCATTATTTATTGAACAAAAGGTGTTAATCTCACAAAAATGGGAAATTTGACTTGTGCAGAAGTATGTGAAGCCTTTTATTTAGTAGCTTGTGGCACCTCCTTTTGCATCCATTACTTCAACCAAATGTCTTCCTATAGATTTGATGGGCGTCCACTTCTAGGCAGAGTTGTGGTCATGTTTAATTTATAAAAATCAGGTGATGGTAAAACAAGGTTCAATCATGGTTAAAACGCTCAGAAAACAGCTCAAGGGGTTCACAAACTTTCAAGCAACACTGTGTGTGTGTGTGTGTGTATATATATATATATATATATATATATATATGTCACTGTATATATATTATATATATATATATATGTCACTGTATATATATTATATATACATATATGTTTCTTATCATTTTAAAAATCTTTTCATCTAAAGCAGTTTGCTTAAATTGTAGACAAATATATAATCGTCCCAACATACTAATTTCTATTATTAGAAATTATTTAAACATTTTTTTAAATAGATGATTTGGACCAAATAATGAAGAAAAAGCAGCCAATAAAAGGGTAGGATAAAGGGAAACTTTACAAAACTATATGTAGTAGTATGTATGTATGTAGTATGTATAGTGTAGTATGTATAGAATAGTACATATGTAATGTATAGTGTATATATGTTTATATTTACAAATTTGTTTACACACACACACACACACACACATATATATATATATATATATATATATATACACACACACTCACCTGCGCTTTTGAAAGCTTGATACAAAAACACCAATGAGATCAGCAGCATTAGGACAACTGTCCACCAAATTGCTGTTTCTGTTGAATAAAATGGCGGAAAAGCCTTCATTGAAACAGACTGTTATAACAACTTATGAATATTAAATCAAAATATTAAAGACATCACCAGATTCAAAGTTATGCTAAATTATTTCAATATCAAAAAATGTTATACATATTATATATTATATATAGCACTACGTCATGTAATTTAAGCTGTTAACAATATGCATTTAAAGGCAGAGTAGGTGATTGTTTCCAGAAACAGTTTTGTTAAGCTAGTTGAAAGTCTCTTCACATACTTATAAGCAACCATTAAGTGGATTTGTGTAAATACATAGCTTTTATGGAAGGCACAGGACCATAAATTGTTGGTCCAATCATTGTATTTGGAATTTAGTGATAGAATGTCCTATTTGCATGTCAATATTATGTATGAGTTCATGCTTGGAGGAGGCGTGGCTTTGGAGAGTGTTCTGAAGGGAGGGTGGGATCTTCTACTTTTAAAGCTAGCTTGGTATTGCTAGCCTCTCCAAAACTGTCTACCCTACCTTTAAATTAATGTATATAAACATCATCATAGGAACATGACCCTGAAAGAGTTCCTGACCTGGTTTAGGTGCTTCCACAGTCAGAGTGACTTCAAAGGGTGTGTCTAGGGTGGTGTGAGAGACGCTGCAGGTGACGACAGTGCCCGGGGGGTGATCACCAGGTCGAAGGAAGAGGTGAGATGAGAGTGAGAATGTTCCATCACTGTGTTGCCGATGACTGGAGAGAGAGGATTCTTTTGAGAAAGAGGCAGGTTCCTCTGCAGAAGGGGGCTTGGAAAACCACTCCACCTACAGGAGCACAGGTCAGTCGGGATACAGCAAAACAAAAACCACAGTCCAAAACTGTTTAGGACAATCATAAAGTGATCACAGTTTGAGAGTGTAAGATCTAATTTTAGATTTCCTTTTGTGAAAATGATCTGACCTGCACATCCAGAGGATAATATCGGTGACAATGACAGCTGAGTTTTTGGGGTGTCTTGTCTTGAAATACGAGTGTCTCTTCTGAGAGTGTCACCCGAGGAGGCTCTGAGTAAAGAAATCATAAGAGAAAGTCATGCATTTTTTTACACATGAGCTATGCTCTTGGCTTTAAACATGCTATCTTTATACATGCAGCAAGTTTCAGAACTACAACAAACAATCCAAAACACTTTACACAGAATGACCTCCCAGAATGGGTCTATAAGAGACTCACGTGTAATGTGCAGCTGGACAACCTGCTGGGTCTGAAACTCTCCAGAGCCGACAGTGCAGATGTACGTGCCCTCATCACTGACCTTTAACCTTCTGAGAGACAGAGATGCATTTCCATCCCTCACCAGCAGATCTGCTTCTGCGCTCGTGCCTTCTCGCTCCACTAGCACTGCCATATACAAAAGTAGTGTAATGTTACATTTTCAAATAAACACTAGCAAAATGTTCATGTTCTAAACTCATTCTATATTTGTAAGGTGATGAATGGATCCTTTAATTACAGCTAAATACAACTAGTAGTATTCCTGTAGCCCAACTGTTGGTAGTAATGTATTCTGTAGTCTGTTCCTGAAGCTCAGTTGGTAGAGCATTGTGTTAGCAGCGCCAAAGGTTGTGGGTTTGATTCCCAGGGAACACGTATTCATGAAATGTGTAACTTAAATGTACTGTAAGTCGCTTTGGATAAAAGTGTCT
>JAZGTJ010002207.1:4536-44557 GCA_036877575.1 Botia almorhae | reverse complement strand
GTCTGTTCTGTTTAAATGAAGCACATGTAATGTAAACACAACATGATGTGATATAAGAAAACCAGCTCCCGCCTAAGCTGTGTTTAACCCAGAAAACCTCTTTTAATTAATAAGTGCATGCATAATTAATAGGCCTTAATGCCTGTTAGTGCAAATACATTTTCTGGCAACGTTTCGACTCGTCACTGCGGACATCTTCCCTGCATCGGGTGTTTCGACAGCCGCTGTGATGTTCCTCTAATGCATGTTTGTGAGAGCTGTGTGTGTGGAAGCCCAGATTCATGTTGATGTGATTAATGACTGTGGAGAATACAGGGCATGTAGTACAATAACAACGATTAGCAAATACCCACGTGTCTTATGGGGACAGCAGGTTACTGTATAAGTGAAGTTATCTGCGCTTTATAAAGGAGAACCAAAAAGATTTGGGTACGAGCAACACGTAGCAGAACCTGTGAAACTGAGATGACTTTTCCAAACTGGATTCAGTTTAAATGAAAGAGAAACGAAGAGAACAAAACGTGCTTAAATCAGATCTTGTTAGATGTGCAACCATAAGCAACCATTTCATTGAAACCATAAGATACTTCAATGAAAGGAAGTATCACTAGTTTTGGCAAAGAAATTGTATTTTGTCTTATTTTTCTTGTGTCATCGCACAAGTACGAATATTTCTTATTAAAATTCAGTTCTTTCCTTTGATTCCACATCACTTTCTTCTGAGAGAATGTGTGTTTGATATGGTTTCTGTTGTGGTGTATCGTGAATCTTTCTGTTACCGTTAGACACGTTTATTTTGAACTAACTTTCGTCAATGTTGCAAAAACGTTATCTTTTTCCATCTTTCTCTTTCAGAATGGACGTCACCTCCAGCCATATCTGTCCTTTAGTTTTATTCATAGTAACTATTTAAATCGCCACACTGAGGGATTTGAAACACACAGAACAAAACTGTTCAGTCAGAAGAAAAATGGTACATTTCCATCTGCTGTACCTGCGTCGTTCTGACTATAAACCACAAAAGAAAGGGTGAAATTCCACTTGAGGGAATCTACTATGATTTGCGAGTCCGTTCGATGCAGTAGTTTTATAAATAGCTTTGCCTGCTCACTGTTTTAAAATCCCACTGGTGCTTTTTCCTCTAAACTGGCGCATGCTGTCATTTCTGGTTCACGTCGCAGGTCGCTGCATTAGCACTGCGTCTCTGCACGGCTCTAATTCATTTCATCATGTTTGTTTGGTCACAGGTTGCGATAAGGCCGTACGGTGGTGATGTCACTGCAAAGTAAGTACCTGCATCTGTTGTTCACTGTCTTTGTTTTATTGTTTTATTGTAATAAAAAAACGTACATTTTTATCGCTCAGAGGCTGCTCTTTAAAGCTGAAATCCGTAACTTTTTCTGGCTTATAAAATCAGTTATTGAGCAAATATAGACAGATCAGTGTTCAACACGGCCTCGTTTCCCCACCCGAGTCGCAACTGTAAGTTTATAATAATGATTTATAATTTAAGCTGTCCGGTCTGATTTTGTGGGAAATGTCGATCTGTGAACAAAAAGAAGATTCAGCTGCTATCCGGGTAGATGGTACAGCGTTTGTAGCTTGTTGTGCAGAATTAGCTCGAAAATAACATCAACAGAAATCGCACACGTTACTGTCTTTAAAAATCCGGCCTGGAGCACAAAGCAAACGCCTCCATTTGCTCTCCGTTAATCTCATTGCTGTCCAGGAAAAACAGCTGAGATGTGAAGGAGAGCTCATGGAATATTTCTTTGCCGTTGATTTGTCGACGCTTTTACACTAACGTGTGCGCTAACGTCGTGTGCGCTAACGTCGTGTGCGCTAACGTCGCACGCATTTTCATTCGAGACTAATTTATTATCAAAACGCTGCATGTGAGGATGATGTTTGAACTGTTTGGCATTTGAAGCACTGAGCCGTCGGCAGATATTGAGAGATTTTGGTGTTGGTGGTCTGCAGTGAGTGAGCCGGAGGGAGTCGTGAAGGTGGAACAGTGGCAGCAGACGTTTTATGCCTCTGACTCTGGGATACAGTCTGGAGCCACCACCATTCTCCATGAAGAAGAACCGGAAAGCAGCGGCAGGAAGTACACAGTCACCTCCGACGCTGTGGAGAACGCCGCAGGTAATGCGCTCTCGCTAAAGGTCTCCATGCGCCGCTCTGGAACATTTTGATGAGATGTTCCACTCGAGGGCCTTCAAAATTCCCTGTCGACTTTAATGTCGTTCTGTCCACATTCCTTCACTCCGGCTAACAGGGAACGCTCTCAGCCTGGACATACCGCAGGCTGGACTTGAACCTGCATCACATGCTGTCACCCAACATGTCAGGAGCTTATGTGCTAACCAACGCACCACAGTTCAAAAAGCTCTCGTGCTCGGTTTAGACTAGATGTATATTGAATGTTCCTGTGGTGTCTTCATCGTATTTTTGTAGTCTCGGCGTTCTCCATTTGAAATTTCTGGGGATTTTTAAATCGATTCTTCACCTCTGCAAGATAAGTGGTCATGCACTTTGGAAAAAAAGCAGAAAATTTATTGTCCGCTCATAATTCACACCCGCTGACATTTAAAAAACTCATCCAGAAAACACTCAGTTCAGTAGGTTTGCTTTTTGGTTAGATTATTAATGCTTTTAAAACTGAAGAAAGGACGACCCCGGCCTGCCACTCTTTTCCTCTCACACCTCCAGGTCTCTGTTCATCTATTCTGTCTTTATATGAGACCTGACCCATGTTATTACACCGCATAATGCAACACAATATGCTGTACCACTAAAGCTATTATATCTATGGTAAAATTCCTGTAACTCATGGCTTCCAATTGTTTATTGCTTTAATTCGACTGCTTCATTGTTTTCCTCTCTCTGTACTCAGATATGGAGGCTCAGTACAGTCTGACTCGGGCTCAGAGGGTGCGTGCTGCCATGTTCCCTGAGACTCTAGTGGAGGGAGAGACCGTCCTCGCCACACAGAGCAACTCAGATCAGCCCACCAACGTCCAGAGACTGGCTGAGCCCTCGCAGCTCCTGAAAACAGCCATCGTCCACCTCATCAATTATCAGGATGATGCTGAGCTGGCCACACGGGCTGTGCCAGAACTCACCAAACTGCTGGCTGATGAGGACCAGGTGTGACACGTCAGCTGGTTGTGTGATCCTAACTTTGCCATAATAATTATGTCTGAAAATCCAATAAAACATATGTTTAAATCAATTAAGAAATGTAATCAAATGAACTACACAACATGCTTATTATTTATACAAGTTAATTATTATTAATATTTAACATTATTTGCTGAGAAAAGCCGCCAAATGAAAATTACTTATTAAATTACTAAAATTATTAAAAATACAACACTTACAGAAGAGGTGCTTCATGATGCCATAGAAGAATCATTTTTGGCTATAAAGTTCCATAAAAAACCTTTAACATCAGCAGAACCTTTCTGTTTCACAAAAGGTTCTTTGTAGTTGATATAGGTTCTTTAGACTTTAAAAAGGTGCGAAAGAAATAGTTCTTTAAGAACCCTTCACTGAAAGGTTCTTTGAGGAACCAAAATGGTTCCTCTTTCTATGGCATCACTGTAAAGAACCTTTTAGGAACCTTATTTTTAAGTGCGTTCAGTGTACTGTATGTACGTTTCTATTACTGACGGGCAAAACAACGACAGACAGATTTACAGTAGTAAAAGTTGAGGTCTCGTTGCTACACGACACTACTGGACTGACAGGGACAAATATTGAAGGCTGTCGAGATATTTCAAACCATAAAATTTCTCTTTTATCACTGTAGGTGGTGGTAAACAAGGCAGCTCTCATTGTGAACCAGCTCACACGGAAGGAGGCGTCTCGCCGTGTGCTCGTGCAGTCTCCACAGATGATCTCTGCTGTGGTGAGGGCCATGCAGAGCACTGGAGATCTCGAGACGGCCCGTTGCACCGTCAGCGTGCTGCACAGCCTCTCTCACCTGCGCGAGGGGCTGCTGGCCATCTCCAAATCCGGCGGCATTCCTGCACTGGTGCGCATGCTCAGGTTAGTGTACGAGCGTAAACCGAGTCAATTAAGTGAGGATGCGAGTTGTCTGAATGATTCAGATGCTTCATTCGGTGTGATTCGTTCAGTTGATTCAATTAAACGACCCACACAAATAATGCAATAGAAAGATGCATTGACTGTTGAAACTTTATCGTTTCTCTTTTGAGTACAAATATAACACACACTCATATGTTCCTGGAAAACAGTTTTATTGGCTGATGTACTGTAGACAGTCTTTCTTTTAATCAGTTTGTTGTTTCGTTTCTTTGTTTTCGTCACGTAAGCAGTTGTTTCTCAACTGGGGGTCTGGGGTCCACTAGGGGGCCGCAACAAACTTCCAAAATAAATTAAAATGATTTAAACAAGACAAAACAAACATTATAATAAGCTAAACCAACTACAAATCAGTGTTTGGTGTATGCATTTTGTTAGTTATGCCAAGCCCTACAATATTTTATTTGTTAAAAATAGTTTGAAATCGAATTAAAATCTAGTGCGTTGACGTGTTAATGAGTTTAAAGCTAAATAAATCAGTTATTATTACAGATCACAGATCACTTGAGTTAAACGTAAAGGTTCGTTCATTTAAAGTTTTAAAGACAAGCTCCAGCCACAACCAGAAATGAGTCTTAGCTGTCGAGCAGGTTTAGCTTTCTCTGTTCATTTCCCTGCTGCTCACTTGATTTCCCTGTATTGTGTGACGAGGGTTCAGATAAAGCCTGTGCTGCATTCTGATGAGTTTTGTGACTAAGCAGAGCTATAACAGAACACTCTGTCCCGTCCGCGTATATCAGAGCGACACCCCCGTAACAGAGTCCAGAGAGCAGCGCACAGCACGGCCCCTGCAGAACTTTATTTTAAGACAATGTGTTTGGCTTGTGAGGGGACATTCGCAGTGTCAGAAAAACCATTTAGAATGATGTCGAGATAATAGAGCGAAACAGAATGTTTATGACCACACGACTGCTGTAACTTTGATGTAGTGTCACCAGATAATTCCCCTTAGCCTAGAGTTTAATGGCTTGCTCAAGGATACAGTGGCGATATCTAAGGATTTGTTTTCGAACCTGCAACCGCTCTCACACCAGGCCAGATGAAGGTTTCAAGGTGAAGTGTGTAATTAATTTGTGTTTCTTTGTTAAATTGTTTTGTCCTGTCTCGGTTTAATGCACAGCGGCGCTATAAATAAGCCATTTGTGAGTCGACGTGCTGTGGTTTTGCGGTCCTTTCAAAACACTGCTCTGTAAGGCTATAAATGAGCGCCCAGCTAACAGGGAAGGTCCTCAGAACGTTGGCCAACATTCTCTAAAAGTTATCGTATAGTTATTAAAGACGTTCTTGCAGTAACATTAGTAGATTTGTTTTCGCATTTATATTATAAATTAAAAACGTTATTCTTAGGTTGTTAATGGAACGTTTTAAAAACCAATTGAAATTAGCCATGTGTAAATATTGTTCCTAAAACTATTCAATATTTTGAACGTTCCTAGAAGTGTTTGTTACATAATGGAAACATTGGGGAAATGTTGTGCAGAGTGTTACGAATGTTCTCTGGTTTCTTCAGTTCCCCTATGGAGTCAGTGCTGTTTTATGCCATCACCACATTGCACAACCTGTTACTGCACCAGGAAGGAGCCAAGATGGCCGTCCGTCTGGCTGATGGCCTGCAGAGGATGGTCCCTCTGCTGAAGAAGACCAACCCGAAGTTCTTGGCCATCACCACAGACTGCCTGCAGCTGCTCTCTTATGGCAATCAGGAGAGCAAGGTCTGCGGATCTGTAGCTTCTTAGCATCTTCGCTAAGTCCAATATTTACAATTTTTACATCAGAACATTAATTCAGATCTCATGCATCATTTGGTGAGAGTGTAGAAAGCTAACTGAATTGTTTGAATTTTTGTTTTGTTTTTGTTCGTTTGGGATTGTTTCTGTGTAGTCTTTTACGCGAGTTTAGCTGAAGTGGACCTTGTGTTTGGTTTTTGTTTGGATCATTGAGTTTATGAAGTTATTCATCTGCTGTCTCTGTGTTCCTCACAGTTGATCATCCTGGCCAACGGTGGGCCAGATTATTTAGTCTTTATTATGAGAAACTACAGCTATGAGAAGCTTCTGTGGACCACCAGTAGAGTTCTGAAGGTTCTCTCTGTCTGTCCAAGCAACAAACCAGCTATTGTTGAGGCTGGTGAGTCTGACAGTTCATTCTTTTTTACTTTTATAAAGATAGAGCACCCAAAAATGAGGAAAAACAAACATCATCATTTACCCAGCTTCATGTTCCAAACTTTTGTGACATTCTTCCGTGGAACATTGGCAAACATTCTCTAAAAGCTCTCTGTAAGGCATCTAAGTTATCCTTCCGGAACATTAGCAGAACATTTTTTTACCATTATATATTTCAAAAACATTATTCTGAAGTTGTTAAGGGAAGGTTTTAAAAAGTTAGGGAAATGTTCTTACCATCTAAAATTGTCGGCTAAGATGAGGGTGGGTAAATAATGCCAGAATTGATCATTTCGGATGAACTGTTTCTTTCACTCTTTTTCGCTGTGTGTTTCACTTTTGTCATTTCTTATTCTTACAGCCTGGAGGAATATTCTTATCTCTGTCTTTGGTTGGAATTTGCCTCTAATGTAGCTCTCAGTCTCTTTATTTCCCCATCAGATTAAAAGATATTTTTTCTGCTTCAGAACATTTTTCTACTGGCAGTGAGTGGTCGAAGTTGGATCAAATTTAAGCGTATTCTCTAGAAATCATTTGTCATGCTTTGTTTGTTTGTTTGTTTGGTTCTTTTGCACAATAATTAAGAAAGAGTGACAAACTGGATTGTGTGGGCGGGTCAAATTGCAAGCCAGGTTTGAACCTGCATTAGCCACATGAGCACCATGGCTTAATTTGTCAGGAGCGTGTGCGCAAACCGCAGCGCTACGGCCCTGTCAAAATATGAATTGTATTTGATTCAGCCGTTGATATGTAAATCACCCGATGAATTCGATTTTCCATTCACACTAATATTACAGCATGTTGTATGAATGTTAATGTCCAATCTATGTTAAATATCCATCCTTATCAAATCTGCTCGTCCACACAAGCTCAGTCTATGGGTGTAATGCGGGTTTTGCTTTATTAATGTTAACCTTTTACTGAATTAATACTGAGATATACAACAGCAATGGTCATGTGACTGCGATATCTCATGGGTGATCTCATAAATGTAGAGAGTTATATAATAGAATTGTGTAATTATGAGGCTCACACTGTCTTGTAAAAGCATTGAGAACGAGGGCAACTGGATGAAAGGCGCTTTTTAAAGATGTCTCCTGATCTTCTTTCCTCATTTTATCTTTATAAGCCATGTGGCTTCTAGTTTATCTCCACCAGCTCCATAATACATGTCTGCTCTGTTGGCAGAGAGCAGCGGACAAACACAGCTTTTGTCTTTGAGCAGGTTGTGTAGCTGGATAGTTTTGTTCCTTCTTTTGATGGCGACCGTCTCTGATATATACAGACTCTGAAGTCTTTACTCTGTGTTTGGCAGGGGGTATGCAGGCGCTCGGCCAACATCTCGTGGGTTCGAGTCAGCGGCTGACGCAGAACTGCCTGTGGACTTTAAGGAATCTTTCTGACGCCGCAACCAAACAGGTAACCCAGCTAACAATCCTGGAATGTAAGAACGTTTCCCAAAGGTTTCCATTAAGTAACAAAAACGTTAAAAGTGTTACGGGCCGAGGCTAATTGTCACACGGACTGAGTCTCAGTAACCGCAGAGTGTCGTATTTAATACTGTAACATTAATTGTTCTTTAAGGTCACAGGAGAAATTTTAATTTAATCAGCCGATGAAGAATTCAGGCCGACTGTAAATAATATTATCTTTATATAGCGTAATTGGAATATTTGCATTATAAAGGAATAACAATAGCATTCATTCATTGTGCTCAGAATATTAACTCAGGCAGAACTTTAAACTGTTTAAACAGCTTTAATGTAGTCGGACAATTTTATCCCGCGCTCTCGACGCTTTTATAATGCAGACGAGTTTAGATTTTTTAAATTGTTTCTTTCCTCCGCAATTTTCCTACATCTTTGGTGCGTATAGAATTCAGTGGCCCAGAAAATGCGTAATTGATAAACAGGTTATCGTTTTCTTCCTTATTATTAAATTCAAAGAACAAAAACGATTATCATAAACAGGCACGTCTCCGCTGCTGTCGTCTGGAATGTAAATGTCGGTACTTCAGTGTCAGTCGATCTCAGCCGGTGCTGCTGGCGCGTCTGTCTGTGGTTTCAGTAATCCTGGGCATACGCCGCGTCCCGTCTTATCTCAGTCACTCCCTGCCTTTCATCTGTGTCTTATCAGGGCCTGCTCGTCCTGCTGTCCTTCTTTTATTAGCCGTCAAGAAAGAGTGACAGGAGGACTGTCTGTCATTGATTCACTCGAATGCATAAAAACGAGACTGCTAAACGAGATCCAGAAGTATGAAATTCATACACAGCTTTATTTAATTATTTTTAAGAGACATGAAGGCCCAAGTGTGGTGACCCATACTTAGAATTTGTCCTCTGCATTTACCCATCCAGTTCCATCCATTTATCCATCCATTTACCCATGCACACACACACACACACACACACACACACACACACACACACTGCAAACCAGGAACACAAACCCAGAGCAGTGTGCAGCCATGACTGCAGCACCCCGGGGAGCAACTGGCTTGTTCAAGGGCACCTTGGTTGTTTCCTGCCAGCATTGGGAATCAAACCGGCAACCTTTGGGTTGCAAGTCTGACTCCATAACCATTAGGCCACAACTGCGAACATGTTTTTGTAAAATATATTTTTTATTTTTCATTATCAGTCAAAAATGTCTCGAAAGATTAAAACCGATGAATAAAAGATGTCTGGTATCTTTTGTTATTTATAGCGTGTCATAACAGAGAGTCATCAGCCCTAACTGATATTCATGAATCAGAAGTAATTCTTCAGAAAAGGCGTTAAGAAACATTAGGAAAAGCATGAATATTTTTCAGAAACATGCGAGAAATGAATGTAAAAATGAGATTTTTAAGCAGTAGTGTTGTAACTGTTTTTATCTGATCATCTCAGAGGTCCTCATCTGCTTTATTATTTTCCTCTTGTTATCTCCATCCAGGAAGGTCTCGATGGTCTTCTGCAGATTTTGGTGAGTCAGCTCGGCTCAGACGACGTCAACATGCTGACCTGCGCTACGGGCATCCTGTCAAACCTCACCTGCAACAACGCGCGCAACAAGGCCTTGGTGGCCCAGAGCGGCGGGGTGGAGGCGCTGATCCACGCTGTGCTGCGAGCGGGTGAAAAGGAAGACGTGGCCGAGCCAGCCGTCTGCGCCCTGCGGCATCTCACGAGCCGCCACCCTGACGCTGAGCTGTCCCAGAATGCAGTGCGGCTGCATTACGGCATCCCTGCTATCACCAAACTACTGGCGCAGCCGCATTACTGGCCCGTTGTAAAGGTCTGTGTGCGTGTGTTTTTAGCGCGTCTGAATTGCGGCCGATTTAAAACTCTTTCTGCAGTTTAAATGTAAAGGTCAGGTTTGGATGTGTCTGGGAGCAGTGCTCGCTGGCTTTGATGTGGAGGAACGCTGAGACTGGCTGTGAGTTAAGCTGATTTTCTGCTTTAGTCGATGAGCAGCTCGCTCGCACATTTGTGTGGCTTCAGCGATAATTCGAGGACACAAGCTGAAACACTGCAAGAGCACCAAACAATCACATGCAATCATTAATTTCACAATAGCCCTGCTGCTGTTGTGTAAAGCATCCCAGGCAAATGTTATTTCTCAGCGGTTTCATAGCTCAGAATATCTCATGGAGATCTCAGCTGAGTGTCTTTTACGTATCAACTTTGTCTCAGTTGTTTCTGATGAAATCGCTTAGGAGAAGTAAAAACAAATAAGACAGAAACAATGAGACGATTGTGAAAATACGATACAAAAGTTTGGACCTGTAAAATGATTGTAGATTGTAGCTAAAATAATCTGGATTTGGGATAACTTGATGAGAAACGTTTGAGTTCATTCCGAAATCGTCAGTGATTTTGACTTTTGATTGCAGACTGAGCTCAGTTTGAGACATTGTTGAGATTAATCTATTGATAATCCAAAATAATCTAATAAACTATCAATCAAAGATAAACTGTAATGGAGACATTTGTGAGAGTTTTGGTTTCTCGGAAGGAAATTTCTAACCAAATGTAACTTAAGCAAGAGTTTTCATTGGCTGTCCATTTCATCTCATCGCTTTCTAGGAGAAATAATTGAGATCTCATCTGTGATGTATCTTTTCTATGAGGCTGGATTGTGTAGACTAGTAGTGGTTAATGATCTAGTTAAGGTTGCACAAGTCAGAAGAGAACAGACAATGGTTTACTTTTGTATGTATGAAATCATAAGGGCTCGAATTCTTTGATGGCATTTCGTCGCAGGTTGTTGGTGATTGTTTTGCATCCAAAGACAAACATTAATGCGGAAACAGTTTTGTAACGTGTCGGCGCTTCTGAAGCTTCGTCAAATGAGGAGAGGTCATGGCAGATGTAATTGGCTGTCCTCTGCTCTCCGGTTTGTGGTGGGCAGAGCTGTAATTGTCTCTCAGTGGGCACGAGTTCCCGGCATGCATGATCTCCCATTTAATCGCATCAGTTCTCTGGAGCTGAAACGCAAGTGTGTGTGTGTGTGTGTGTGTGTGTGTTGATGTGTTCAGCACGTGTATGTTGATTCAGAAAAATGAAAATGCCAGCCTCTTATTTTCAATCAGTCTAAATCCTACAGCCAACTCTAAAATCTCTGAAAGGGTGTTCTGGGTCAGTGTTTGTAAATTGATCTTGTTTCAGATCTGAAATATACAGATGAACAAAGAGATTTATTTGCAGTTGCAAATCGTTTCATACACAATTGACATCGGAGAGAAGCTTATAAACTGTGGGCGGATGTGAGCTTGGCTGAGGACTCAGGCGGAGTTCGGAAAACAGAGTTTTAATGGAATACACATGGAAGCCCAGTGCCTGGAATGCATTGAGTCCTGTTTGTTTCTCCTCCATTTGGAGGCGTTTCAGATACTTGATACTTGCAGTCACACCCTGCGGAGAGCTTTTCTCACAGCAAGCGTTCTCCAATCAGCAGAGAAACATTGTTGACTAATGATGCGTATTGAAGGAGGCAGTGGGAAATCAAGCGATTACGCGGTGCTCTCTGTGCTGGGAAAGTTGGGCAGAAATACAATAAAACATTGAGCGTTCACAAACATCTCCAGCAGCATGACATCACAGACACCACGGGTGATATCCTCAGAAAGTCAACACATCTCAACGTAAACCTCGTGTTTAGCTCCGATGTTTTATTAATAAAAAACACGGTTCAGTCGCCTCAGCTAACAATTTTAGGTTGTAAGAACGTTTCCCAAATGTTTCCATTAAGTTACAAAAATGTAAAAAATGTTGAAAGTTGACTGAAAAAACTGAACTGACTGAAAAACGTTCTGTTGAAAGTTCTGAAACTGCAAACTGTGTTAAGGTAATAAGCAATTTCTCTCTGAAACAGACGATTTATTTTGTAAACTCAGTTCCATTTATTGTATGTAAGCATAAGAAAATAACAAATTGAAATGGCAGAATGTTTGTGGTAAATTGTTCATTATGTGGATTTTTCTCACTGTAGGCCACAGTGGGTTTGATTCGCAACTTGGCCCTCTGTCCAGCCAATCAGGGGCCTTTAAGGGAAGCTGGCACAATCCCCCGATTGGTCAATCTTCTGCTGAAAGCCCACCAGGAAACTCAGAGACACGGCTCAGGGGCGCAGCAGACCTATCAGGTACATCACAACCTTTACTGGTTTTATACCCATATACCGCGAAACAATAAACCACCAGCAGACATCAGTATCATCAGTCGCTATTTTATGAGTTAAAACCTCCTTAAAACCAGATCAATTTAGCCAAGAAGCAAAACTGTGTAAGATGCTAAGACTAGAGAATTAGACTTTATACATTAGTATAGATAATGTATAGTGACAGATTTATACATTAGTATACATTGTGATAGATTTATGCAATAGATTAAAAACAATTCAGATACAGTGCCCTCTGTAAAAACTGGGACAGTGAGGGAAAAATTGCTTATTGCTGTGGAGTCAGGAAATCTTTTAGATTTAAAAGATGAATATGAGGCAAATGTGTTTCAAATTTCCTTTAAAGATGTTTTTCCTGAAAAACAAAACCAGGAGTGCATGTATTTTCTGTGCAGTGTCTTTTGAAACGAATCGCTCTAGGTTTCTCTGTCCTATATTCGAGTTGGTCGCATATCTACATGTAGGCCACAGCCCCCAAAGGGAGGTCACTACAGTCCAGTTAGCATCAAAGTGTGAATTCTTGGCACACATCAAGCATCTGTACTGGTTCCCCTCAGTGTGATGTCACACTGCATTTCTTTGACTCTTTACCTCTCTTTGTCTTGCACTTGCTCTCTTTGGTCACAGGATGGCGTCCGAATGGAGGAGATCGTGGAAGGCTGCACGGGCGCTCTCCACATCCTGGCCAGAGATCCAATAAACCGAGGGGAGATTTCCAGCATGCAGACTATTCCTCTGTTTGTACAAGTACTGAACACACTTATGGCATTTCTGGGAGTGAATCTGCTTCATCTGTGTGTGTGTGTGTGTGTGTGTACTTAACCGTATATTGGGGACAAATTTGTACCCAAAAGTCAGCAAAACCTGACAAATCTGAGCAGGACCTCCTTTGGGGGACATCCACATTTGTAGAAACACTATTAAAGTACAGTAAATAAAGTTTTTAAAAGTGTAAAAATGCAGTGTGAAGTTAGAATTAGGCTATATTGTTTATAACTAGCTGTGCATAAAAACAATATAGATATTAGATAGATAAGCTGTGTGTGTTTGGATTTTGTCTGTTTGTGAATGTTTATGTGCATGTATGTGTTACACTAACAGTGATGGGGACAGCTTAGAATTTAAGTTAGCCTAGTAGTTAACTGTAATACTAGCTACTGACAGAAAATAGCTACATGTGAAGCTAATGACGCTAATTAAGGGGGTAATATCTTTTATTATATATAACAGTTAAGTTAAAAAATTAATGATAAACAACAATATTTAGAGCATGTCCGGTGGCTATATAAAACCACCTGTTTTCTCCTTCTAAAATTTTATGTTTTGTATATTTATGGAATTATTATACATTCATCATCTCATTATGTTGTGCTACAGGATAGAATGTGTGTACAAATATACCTGGTTAAATGGCACACTGTTTCTTTGTTAACTTCAACAATAAGCGCACACACTCAGCTTTGAAGAGAACTTTCTATGTGGGAAAGTTTTAACTTTAAACTAATGCAGAACGTGAGGTGAGAAGAGAAGTTAGTCCGTGTCACCGCCTGTCTTAAAGATCTTTAAAGGATCTTAAACTGTTTCAGTACTTAAGAAATGCTGCAGTACAACATTCCAAGATAATCTACGAACAGTTCGAGATGTAGGTGTGGCAGTTCGTAACTCCTCTTTGTCTCCCCCCCTCTCGTCTGCTGTTAGCTTTTGTACTCATACGTGGAGAACATCAAGCGTGTATCTGCCGGGGTTTTGTGTGAACTCGCGCTTGATAAACAGTCTGCTGAGATGATTGACGCAGAGGGAGCCTCCGCCCCTCTCATGGAGCTCCTACACTCCCCCAATGAGGGGATCGGTGAGTGATGCTATTGTTCATTAAAACCACAGCCAGTCTCCACCAACATCCACACCAACAGTCAACCTGTACACATCCAGCACAACATCACACACACCTGAATTAAATGACTCATCTAGCCGCCTGTATATTTGTGTCAGGTTTATATGACACTGTTTTATTTATATGACCCCCGGCAAATAAAAATCAACTGACAGCCTGAATGTTAATTAAGCAATAAGGTACGAGAGGCCGTGATTTATTCACGATACAGCATGGCCTCAAGTACCTTATTGCTTTTATAAAACGGTTACCACATAATAAAAATATTTAAATCATATTTATTATGTTATATTATAATGTTTTCATCAAGTAAAATCATCATCTGCCTTCCGCTGTAAAAAGTAGTCCCTAACGGCAACAGAGTGCTTCTAAGTGCGGGGGCTCAATGATACACAGAATCGTTGAGTGAAGCGGTTGTAGCCGTGCTTTATCGTGAATAAAACACAGCTGCTGACCAATCAGAATTGAGGAATGGAACTAACCGTTTTATAATTTTGCTTAATGCACTAAGACAGTGAAATTGGAAGCCCAAATATGTACCTTAAGTATAATGACAAGGTTACAGCCAAATCAAATTTGCTACAAACATACCTGCTTGTAACCACTGAAATCCACAGGGTATTTCTTATTTCTTTGGTTTTTGAGCAGGGTGGGCATAACATCTACCATGAAAAAAACGATTAGACAATGAGCTTTGAATTTTTAATGTTGAAACATTACAACTCACAGATGACATTATGTCTGTCTAAGTATGTAAGTTTGGCCCTTAAAATATTTAGATGCTTGTACCATGCTTTTCTGATACTTGAATGAAATCACATTTCATAACAGAACATCAAGTGTCACCTGTAAACAAATAATGCTGAACCTTTTTTTATAACTAACCCTTTATGCCAACACCTTAGCCAACTATTGTCAAAGTGGTTTAAAGTGGATGTATGATGTCAGTGTCCCTTCTAACAGTAACCACAAACGTCTAGTTCATCACACTACCTATTGGTATGTTCCACTAATGTTTGACAGCCCTGGTATGTCAAAGTGTCACAATACTTTTTGTCTTCATTCTTCATGAGTAGCTGTTGTTTTATCACTTAAGGCATCAAAAAACTTTTTTTTTTTGCTTGAAATGTTTTGGTTTGATAATGTTTTTCTCATCAATGACATTAGTACACTATATTATACAAGTGTCCAAATACATTTTTGGGGGCCCATCTAATCTTATGTGTTAATGCATGTGAGCATTAGGAACACTACCAAATTATTCAGAGCATTAAGAGGCAAATGTGTATGTTATTGAGTTATGAAACTACTTTTTTTTACTTCCAGAATGCACAACTAGCTCTGGGTTGGACAAAGGACTGTTTTCACAGATGAGGGTCTCTTGCTTTGAATGTGGGATGTTATTTCAGGTGTGTGTGCGAGTGTGTGTGTCAGTTGGTGAATGGCATGTTTACAAGATGGCACTTATATTTCTGTGCGTTTGTGGATTTTGGCCAACATTTAGTTAACGTACCTTCACACAGAGAAAATATTCTCTGGAAAGTTTTTAAATAATTTGTGTAAAAAATTGTGTTAAAAATGTATTGTGTAGAATGTATTATTATATAATTATTTTTATATGTTGTCATAATCTAAAGTGTGCGTAAACTATCAAATGTTATTTAAGATGACACTGTGTGCAATTTTATGTATATGTCTATGGCTCATACTTAAGGCACCAACCCCATACCCTTAAAGGTACACTCAGTCATTGTTTTATATAAAATGTTATATTTACACTTGGGCATTTGGCAGACGCTTTTATCCAAAGCGGCTTACATTGCATTATACTACACATTAATCATTATACATTAAGTATGTGCAATCCCTGGGATCTAACAATCATATATATGATTATAGTTAAATGATATATGGTTACACCAACAAGTTAGCTCAATAATTATAAAAAATGTAAAATTTCTCATTATTTACTCTAATGTCATTTTAAAAAATGTTTTGATTCTAAAAATCTGCGTCAGATGGCCAAACCATGGCCAAAATTGTACTATGTGCACCCAGCATTAGCGAAGTAATGTAGGAAATAGTAAATAATGGTATTGAGGGACAATATTAGACACAGCCCAAATCACACTTAAAACATGACAGTTTTTGTAACGAATAGACATTATGCATATTAATTACTAAATATGTTCTCCTCGACCATATCTCATATACACCTTTACTTCAAAACAACAACTAAACAACTAAAGTCTGACTGGTTATGCCCAACCTCTGCTTTTGTGCTTCATGGAGAAAAATTATGACAAAAAATGAATTTCCTTTTAAGGCAATTATTGCTTCAATACAAATTAAAAAGAAAAAGAAATGGTAACTTCCATGGGAGCATTCTGAATGGATATTTTTACTCCATATTAATAGGTATGTACAGGAACTGTATTGTCAATGTGCAAAACAAAGTCATTTTTTTAAGAATGCAAAAAGTTTAGATTTTTTTCAGATTAGGTAGTATTAGACATAAGTAGAGTCTATTAAGTATAACTTTACACTGTGTAATCCGACTACAGTCAATTACACTGAGCCATTCAATGAATAAGAAACTTTGAGACGAGAAAGATCAGATAGAGGAAATACATGTACAGGAATTTTTTATGAAGTTTTAATAACTAAGTTCGGGAGGAGCACGGTCATGTAATCCAACCAATCAGCACGCAACGACGCATATATATAGCCGTCACTCACCTCCGTCACATGACAGTCTCGCAGCATCCCTCTACCACCCCATCACCTCACTCTTAGCTGGTATCTACCTCAGTCAAGGACGGGGGGAGTACTCTGGGTTCGGGCCAAATTCCGAGCTCGGAGCCCTCCCCCCGGACAGCACGCCAAATACGCATCAGTGATCATTTGCGATTGCATGTTAGTGCGAACTCGTGAATAAAAAAAAAGAGTTGTGGTCAGTGAAGGGCAGAAGATGGGCAGAACATGGGGCTTAAGGGGCCAATATCCTGGGTCCTCAAAGGGGTAATGACTGGGGCTGTAACTGGATCCACAACCTGCGTGTCAGCACCAGAAACTGGGTTGCTTTGTGCTTCTAATGAGACACTTTGGAATGCTCTCATACATTCATTTCAGCCAAAGAATATAAAAGAGGGATGGGGGCTGGTTGTATTAGTACAGTTTGCAGAGAGAAAGTGAGAAGAAGAGAGGAAGAGAATGACAGTAAATATCCACTTATTTGCCAATAATAGAAACCCCAAGTTCCTGTAAACATGACTCCCCCTACCCACTTTACCCGCTCATTATTAAATTTTCTATAATTCACACCAAAGCTTTGTGTTTACTGCATAAAGATTGTGAAATCAGCTTCTGTCCTTTCACCTCCAAAAATTTCATTAAAGTCTTGTAGACTTTTCCACTAAGGATTTCTACAATTCCTAAATGCATTTTCTGACTCAAGAGCTTTAGCCTTAAATCTGCAAAAACTAATCTAGTGCTCACGTAGTGGCTGGAATCCACCATCGAAATCCATCATTTCACACTTTAGTTTAAGATGGATCTGTTTGAAACAAGAACATCACAACTGCAAGATTATCTAACAAACATTTGAGGTAACAGACAATGCTTGACTAACATTATCAACTTACATCCTTCAGCATTTGTGATTAACATGCATGATGCCTTTTTGAGGACAGTTGTGCTGTTACAATTAAGCTATTGGAACTGCTATTTTAGAGGTGAGCAATAACGGTGTAAAAATGCCATAGAAAGAAGACCTGAGCCAAAAGGAATCAGTAAGAATGGTGAGCAAACCACCTAGCATTTCCCTAGGAACCACCAAGAACACATTAGCAACCATATAAATATTTAATTAAAAAGAGGCAAAATGGAAACATAAATTGAGCCAGCTTTGGTAAGCCAGGTATACTTGATTCAGGTGTGAAATGTCAGTGGAAACAGGGCACCAGTATGTGCTTAAAGTGCCAGAACTCCCTGAACCTACTGCCTGTAGTGTGACCTCAATGCTTAAATGCAGCTTCTCAGGTATCGCTGACACGTCTCCCCACACTGCTGTTTCAAATTCCTCCCATGCAGCATTTTATCCTCAGAGCAACTCTGCTGGAGCTGGTACCCAGCCATGTTATTCATGTTCCCAGGTGTTCCCAATTGACAATCTTCATCTGCCCTTATAGTGTTCAGCCCTCACAAAGAAGCTAACATTGGCCATAGGATTTTTAATGCTCTAAAAACAGTGGATTTGTCACAGACTAACAGCCACAAACAGATTAACAATTACAGCTACTGTAACAAATGTAACACAATTTTGTCTTTGATGGAGCTTTCCAAAATGTGCTAAATTATGACTGTATATGTATATATGATGAAATGAGGTCGTATAGTCTAATCATGTAAGTTCAAGGGTGGTAACCAGATGGCTGTTGGATTGTTTCAGAAGAAACAGTCACAGACATCAGGTTGCACCAGTCGGAACTGTCCTTGTTCATTTTTTTTATGCATTTGACAGATGTTTTTTGTCCAAAGCAACTTCCAAAGAAACAGGGAATCAAACCTGTGTGTGTCATGATGTGTCAGCTTAGTAAGTTTAGTTGAACAGTTGTACTAAATGTGCAACTAAACTAGTTCAAGTTGTTTTGGATAAAAGCATCTGCACTTGTATTAGATTCAAATACAAAGCAAAACCCTTGGAATATTTAGGAGCATTTTGAGTTTTGGATTTTAAACTTTGAAATTTCAGAACTCTTGTTTTCAATATACCCTGAAGTTCTCCCAAGCTCCTGTACCTTTGGCAGCCCAGGCCCGCAGTGGGCTGTTGTCATCTATCACATGGTAAAAAGTGAGGGGCAAGATGAGGAAGGGGCTGTCACTGGAGGTGTCCACCTGAAAGGATACATTCCTCTGGTCCAGACGCACTGTCTCACCTTCTTTAGTCAGGGACGTCTGCAGCAGCTTACCTGTTACCTGAGGAATTCAAGAAATAGAAGGCATGATGACTTGCACATGTGATGATGGGTGTGAATATGAAAGCATGTACTCTACAGGAGAACATTAGCAATTAAATTATTAATTAAAATGCCACATAACGCTATATAATAAATTCAGTAGCATGGGATTACAGATAGCATACACTGAGCTGACCATTGTTTTATCAGATTTCTACAGAAATGTTTACCTGGCAACCCAGAAGCAGGCTCTTACGCATGTTAGCTACACGGATCATCAGACAAGGACGACCCTCATGATCTGCAACCACAGCGTGCTGACTGAACTTCACAGTCTCACCACGTTTCTTCGGCCGAGCTACCTACATATTACAGAATAAAGATGTGCACATTACTAGAACAATACAGCTTATTATAAAAAATGCATGGTGCCTACTATATAGATTAAATATTGTCATTCAAATATAAAAAGTAGCACAAAGAATAGGGCTGGTACTGTACATATTAAAATTTTTTTTTAGATCTAGTAATTAATTTAATTCAACTACTCTTTGAAGTGATATGACACAGCTGCATCATTTATAACCAAAACCAAGGCACAATTCGGCCATGTCTTAAAAGTTATACCTTGGCAAGGAAAGTTCCAGTGATGAAGATTTCCATCACCATAGTGATGACAAGTTGGACAATAAGCAGTATGATGGCAAATGGACATTCCTCAGTAATGCAGCGAAAACCATAGCCAATTGTAGTTTGTGATTCCAGGGAGAATAGGAATGCCCCTGTCAAAGTCTGGACCTGCATCACACATGGCGTGTGGTTGGATGGAGGGTCAAACTCTGAAAAAAAAAACAGTGATGGAAAACATGTCTAAAATATATTTATATTAGTATTTACACTTATTTTTGTAACATTTTGTTAATGAATGTGGCCTTTGCATCAAAATGTAAAGGTTGTTAAAAACATCTGCATCCCTCCTCACCTAGCAAATCTCCATGTACGAGTGCCACCAAGTACCACAGTACTCCAAAGACAAACCAGGTACCAGCAAAGGTGGCTGAAAACAGGAAAAGCTTGTAGCGCCACTGCATGTCCAGAAAAGTCGTCCATAGGTCGCGCAAGTAAAGGGTCCCTCGGCCACTAACATGTTCAATACGTACATTGCTCCGCCCATCTTTAGATAGCACTCGTCGACGGCGCCTTAATGCTGCAGGCCCATTTCCTGTAGGAGCGCCACCTCCTCCACCCAGCAGTGGCTTTAGAACATCTGTCTGTGTCTGGGAGTGACAAACCTTCTGTGGGGAGGAGCTACGGGAGGAAGGGGGTGTGGCTGAGGTCATAGCTTGGAAGAAAGAATATGCTGTCAATTGCTGATGATCCACAACAATTTTTCATGTAAATACAATAAATTAGTGCAGTAAACTAGTTTTTTATTGATTATCTTGGATGAGAAATGACAGTGTTGCACCAAAGTAATCTTAAAAGTAAAAATTTTTTTTCTATTCTAATATTATTTACAAGTAATTACATTTACATAATTAGCTGTTATAAAAATAAATGGAAATGGACATGCACTGTGTATATATTCAGGGCAAACATGCTGCAATTTCAGTTATAAAACTCCTACAAAAGTGTTTTTATATAACTGATCCAGTAGCTTAACTTTATTGTGAGATAATGGACACCTTATTGTGTCCAATTTCATAGAAATTTAGGAAAAAATGCCACAGGGTAAGAGAGCAAATCTCGATTTGAGTTCTAGCTAAAAGAGGTATATCATCTAAGCCAAAAAGGCACATTAGGGACACATTAGCTACTCTCATCAGCATTTAAAAAACAACTTGTCTTAGTGCTGAACTGGGGAAATAGTTTTCATAGCGATTGTTATCATGGACACTTGAGCACATCTCTTCCTCCAGAAGTTTATGTGTGCCAGGAGGGGGTACAGGGCTGGGTTTGGGGGCCAATCCTGGAGGTCTGTTTCAACCTTCAGACCCTCCAGCTGCCCAAACAAATTAAATGCCACTCATTCATACAGTGGAAGCAGCTGCCCTTTCTCATTTAAAGGCTAGTCATCAATGCTGGCCAACCCACATGCCACACTTGGCGAGTTGGCGAGTGTGACAGGGGTTACTTATTTACCATCCAAACACACCAAAAAGGAGAATGGATTTTGGAGAGACTTGGAAGGGATCACAGATAAGAGAACATTTTTCATGTTCTCTGTATTTCTCTGTTACACTAAAGATGATGTTTCTAACCCTTCACATTTCTAAGCATTGTTTCATTCAATGTGTTTCTTGGACAGTTTTTTAAACAACAGAACCTTCATAACTTGAGTGTTCACTTTTCTTTACCTTGATTAGTCACTTCTTATATGCCCTTTAGTCTTTATACAAACTTTTTTGTGTGTACCATGTCACACATTATGTAGAATACACTGTATAGATACATTAACCCCTTATTCTGATTCTGTGGAACACATTTGGTTACTGATCCCATAACTAAATACTATTCATTCATCCAATAAATAAAGGTAAAAAAAAGGTTCTAAATGAGGACAGGAAAGCAATTTCAACAACTATAAGAGCAACAATGAATAAGTGCTATAAACAGGTCTCAGGTAATCCAACACAGTGTAAGAAGCAAATTTGTTTTGTTTTTCTGTTTTTTTTTTAAATAAAAGAAGTAGAGGTAGTAGTGGTGTGTTAGTTGATTGTTAAGGAAGTGATTTATTTATTTAAAAAGTATAAGTGCACACAAAGTTGTGCACACTAATGAAAAAATTATTCTTTGAGCCAATAACAAAGTTTTGGCATGATATCTTCTCTCAACCATAGAGGTTTAAGTATTTAAGTGGTGGTGTGTTAATTGTATCAAAATGGAAAAAATGACACCTGTTGCATGTGTACCCACAAGTTTGTACATTTACCATACACATTTAAAAGTTCATGCTGTTGTTGATTTGTGCATGTTGTTAACTGTTGCCTAATTATTAAAAATACATCTTTCCAAAACATTTACTGTAGAAATATACAATATATTACAAAGCATTGAATATCTGTAGCTTTTATTATTATATAGCATTTATATAGTCTTTTATTAAATATACATTACCCTGACTAAGGTTCATACTGATGTAATATCTCAGGGATATTATATGGAAAATCACATTCCAGGGTCATTCATCTAGGATATTTTATTTCATTCACTCTTTGTTTCTCTCTAAAGCAAAAAAGTAATACTTAAGTAATACTTATGCCTAAGTAATACTTATATCTCACTCAACTTATCTCTTCTGGAGCAAATATATTTTTTTTTAATTAATTAGTATCAGGGTGATTTGATATGTTCTCCCCTCACTGACCTCTCTCTTGTGCTGGACTCACACTAAGAGAATGAATAGGTATCTGTCTGGATTTGTGTGCTTTGAATACTAACACTGACTGAGAGCGAGGGGGCGGTTCCTAGCCAAGGCATGTGTTATAAGCCAAGTGTACACCCAGCTGACCTTTGAACTCACACCCACATGCATGCTTCCCTTATAAATTCACTGATGCATGCTGAAATAACTTCATACAGTGGGGTCTAATAGATCAGAGATCACCAGTAAACTGGCTTCCTAATTGCATTAATTTCAATTTTTAATAGACAGGACAAGAATTATTTTTAATAGACGTTTTTATTACAAATGATTACACAGAATCACAAACTGTCATGACAAGAATTTGATTTAAAAGTTAAACTGAAAATGTACGAATATGTACTCAGCATGTTTTCCAGCTTATTTAAGACCTTTTGTACAAAGGAGTTAATATGGTCATAAAATTGCTTAAATTTGAGTAGTGATCTAGAAATTGATTATTAAATGTTTTTTCTTAATTTTACACCATAACTTTTCTTTCTAACTTTTTTTGTTTATTTTTGTATGTAATTTAAAACAACTGGTCTCAGAATTTTGGACCCCACAGTTGTCAACAACAAAGAGTATCATGGTAAAAGATTCAAAGAGAGTCTATGCATAGTTTACAAATTGTATTCATTTTTTGTACTCTTCCTCTAACTTTCCTCCCTCAATCTCCTTCTTTGTCCCTCGCTCTCTATCCTGTATAAACAAGAATCCTTTTGTTTGGAAATGAGATGAAAGAGACAAAAGCCACCATTGAAAAACACAACATTGCGTATGTGTGAGTGAGAAAGAGAAAAATAGAAAGACAGTGTAAGAGAGAAATGACTTTGAGAACTGGAGAGAAATGCGGACAATATTAAAATTCTCTCATCAGTATTCTCCTGTTGTGCAAACTTATTTTCCTCTGTTCATCGGCGCCAACCCAATTCTTTACGCTACACATTTAACACTGACTCACTCAGTTGAACTTGACCTCTTTAATGTAATGAACTGCAAAATAGTGTGAAAATCACTCTACAACTATTCACTTAATAGAATTACACTTTCTATAAATACCTTCAAGCATGCATGTAATTAGACAATGCTGTTTAAATATCTGTTTAAATGTCCTAAAAACCAAAATGTTGATAAAGTCCAGAAATACGAAACACAGAAACACAAATATATTTTAACCCTAATGAAGCCATAATGTTGCATTTAAGTTTTTATTAATTTAGAGAAAGAGTGAATTAAATTTATTTAATCATTAAAAGATTATTCAACATATAATAACATCATAATGCTTTTTAATAATAATAAGTAATAATTTACAATTACATGTATTTCACAATAATTTGAGTACATTTGATAGATCTTTCATGTATTTAGATAAGATGCACCTGTTTTTACAATGGTGTCTTTGTTGTCTTACATACAATTCTAAGATTATTATAAAAAAAGCGTTCTTTACACATATCGCTTTAACTAATTTTTCGGTCAAATGTTGTTAATGACAATTGTAATTGCATAGATTCAAGGGCATAAATGACATCCCCATGGTTTTGCATTAAATTCCTTGATCTTGGATTAGCACAGTAAAGTCTCAGTAAATTACTGTTAGGCCTCACAAACTGAATTAAATTTGGATTTTAAAAGTTTCCTTCAGTACTTACCTTTTACCGAGTGTGTGAATGCCGTTCTCGATATGTAACAAAGGTTCACTCCTATTTCCTAATTTTAAGAAACATCAGTGAAGAACTTAGGGCGAGATTTGACAACGCGTCCAAAGAGCAGACAATCGCGTCCTTGACAAATTTGTCAGCATCATCCGAGGCAGACGAGTGACAAGAACTCTCAGGGGAGTTCTTTAAGTTCTACATGTTTTTCATAAAAATAAACATGACAGAAACAAGATAATACAACTTAAAAATGTATATACCTACACATTTATAACCGTATCTAATTTGGTCAAATATTCCAAAAAGTTCATAAATGGTTTGACTGTAGGTCTTAAGTCAGTGTCTGTCGGTGCCGGTCCCAATCGAACGTTACCGATTTATTACGTAATGCTCTCTCTCTCTCGCTCGCTCTTTTATCTTGTCTTATGTGTAATTTTTCAATAACTTTTGTCAGTTTAGTTCTGACTCAAATGTTTAATCTCTAGTTTTAATCCTCTCTTTCATGGTTGATGAAAATACGTACTTTCGCATTTCAGCACCATTTAATTCATTTATTCAGTTGCCCCTCAGCTCCGCCTTCTGACCCCCTGCGTCTCTGTCTGTAAATAGAGCCCTTGTTTAGTTTCACCGCTGTTCAGACATTGTAAACTTTTCTACTTGATTTAAATGTCTAAATGAATTTTCATTTCTGTTTTTTACTTATTCATGCTATAGTGGCTTTGGCATGTAATAGGCAGGGGGCCTGATATATAACAGATAAAAGTACACTTACTGAAAGTGTCATCGTTAAATGTAAAGCCTCTTTCTGCAAAGAAGGTGCAATTAAAACATGTTGTGATGGGAGTTCATTTACCTCATGTCCTTGTGACAGTGACAGAGACACATGAATCCCCACAAGGCCACAATACTGTTTGTGGTGCGAGACTATGGGGTGTGAAAGCTGAATTTACTTTGCTAAGAGACCAATCGTGTCAATCATCGCTGAACATCTCACTTATGTCTTAGCATTTTATTCTTGTTACAATTGGAACTGTTGTGAATTCTTTATGGTTTATGTCATTTATACTGTTATTAATACCTTTATTTCATATTTGTGAGAGTTTTTTTTATGTAAATGAGCATTACGCAACTTCTAGTGTAGTACGCGATTGAAGTAAGTGACGCGCTATTGGTTATGCAAATAGCTGACAGAAGGTGATGCAGTTTCCACCCGTGCAACATCACGAAGTGTAGGGTAAAAGTTACTGATGAAGTAAGTTTATTCTATGACTTTCTGTTTGTAATACTGGATGTTTATACTGCCAAACAATTTCTGTATTAAGCTTGCGATGATGTTGTTGGTTAGCTGTCTTTATGACCGTTGGTTTAGCACGTGAAATGCATGTGAAAATGCCGTTAGTATCGCCTATTATTTTACTCATGTTAGTAATGTGTTGTTTAACTATATGTTGATTCCGTGCACAATATTCTACATTTATCATGCTTTCATTTTCGGCATAAGGTGGCTGTATTATGTATCTTAAAGCACTTTATATGCTCCTGTACATCCCGTGTATAGGCTATTTCCCTGATTGCACACAGAGAGAGAACTGACATTGTTTGAAATGCGTTGTTTTATTGAACAGTACGCAAATACCAATGTTACACATTTAGTTATTTACTTCTGTTTATTGTTCGTTGCAGAAAACTACCTTCATTGCATATCAGTGTGTATTTGGTGAAACCCTGCACATAAAATAAATGATGCAAAGACATTTGATGACTTTGACTCTCTGACCAGAGTGCTAAAGTGGTTAACACCTTTAAAGAACCGGCATAAGTGGGGCGGTCCCCAACAAATGGTCCTTCGAGCCAGATTTACTTGACTGCTTCAGAATGTTATCAGATGACGGAAAAACTGCACCAACATCCCCTTCTCAAGCTAGACCATCATGGCGATGTCAAGCCCCCAGACACCTTGAGGATTATATCCTTGACGTCCATCACCGACCTGCCCTTTCCTTCCGTCCTGTTCAGAGGGAGTCAGAGGAGCAGAGAGGAGCAGCAGCCGCAGTGTATCCAAGTCAAGCAGATGCAGCATCCAGTCAAGGTGCACATCGAGCATCCAGTCCAAGTCAAGCAGATTTATTGAGTGTGGACTCATTAACGAAATTAATGGAATCTATGAGCGAGAAGGAGAAGGAGGAGACGGCTGAAATGGACAATCTTCTCAGGAAATTGGACCAGCTTAAGAAATGAAAGCACCGTCGAGATGAGATGATGGAACACCTCAAAGCATTCTTGAGGGAGGAACAGGAGAACGAGGACAATGAACAGGTACAGGCTGTTGCATCATTGCCACAATCTCTTCCGGTACTTTCTGGTTCGTTAAGCCCTTCACCCTTACTCCCACAGGACAAAGTGTTACATGTTGAGAAACAGGCTGCTGTAAACACATCAGTGAGACATAAAGAAATGTCACATAAGTCAGGTGTAGTTCCTGAAGCAGAAGTGCAGAGTAGCAATCGTGGATTCATTCCAGTCCAACTAAGTCATCCACAAACTACAGGTTTACTGCATTCCCCTATCTCTTCTGGCGCAGCATCTCCTGTCTCACATCTTTTACAACCACAACTATATGAGCCTGTTCCCTCTCACTCTCAAAATCCCCCACCGTCAGGAACAAGCTGTAATGCATCAAGCTGGACGATCCTTTCAGCCCCTTAAATCACAGCAGCTGATTTCAACAGCACCTCTCTATCCGCACCCTATGGAACAGTATGACTATCATGCAACACCGTATTTGCAGATTCAGCTAATGAATGCACCCACTTTATCCAGTCATGCTCCTCCATACCAAACACTGATACCATCACCCTTACCCTCTCAAAATGTGATCCCTGGTTTAGTCCCCTCTGTGGGTGCTGCAGCAGCCACACCACACCTTATGCCAGCTCAGATCGCAGCTCCACCAGGTGGTAGTATTCATCAACGGACATTGTATAGTCCCCCTAAGCCTAAAATTCCTGACTTCACAAGTGACAGTGAACGAGAATTTGCAAATATGAAGCTGGCACTGGACAACTTGCTTGAGCCCTATCCAGAGCTAACAGAGAAGTACAAATATCATGTACTGCTGGAACATCTGAAACTGCCTGAAGCTCAAATGATAGGACAGTCGTGCCGACATCACCCATATCCGTATTCAGCAGCGATGCAAGCGCTTCAGCTACAGCTTAGCCACACCATCTGGCTCAAAGTGAGATAGCAGCCATCCTTACATCACCAGATGTAAAGCCCAATGATAGCCATAGTTTTCAGAGCTTTGCCTTGCGAGTTCATCTCCTGGTCAGTATGCTGCTGTCACTAGAGGGACCCACAGGTATGGAGCTTAACTGCTGCTCACACGTGGATCGCCTACTTAGCAAGCTGCCAAAGTACCTTCGAGATGGTTTCATAGAGTTCCTTCAACAACAGGGGAAGCTCAACTCCATAAGTCTTAACCCCTACAATCTGCAGGACTTTGCTGGATGGTTGCAAGTAAAAGCACAGCAGCAGAGACTGTCTATTCGACTAGTGCAGCGCTACCAGCACGAAAAGCTTTCAGGTGTCAGTAAAAGAGAAACCATCGGTTAAAAAAAAGAGCCCAAGCAAAAGAAACCACTCAAGGTACACTTTTGCAACAGTAAAGAGCACTATATCACACGCTGTGACAACATCCAAGAGCAGTCAGTTGCAGACCTGCAAAAGTGGATTTCTGATGGTAAGTGATGCTGGCGATGTGCACGATTACATACACCAGAGACGTGTTACCTCAAAAAGCCATGCAGAGACTGTGGCGGTATACATCCACAGGTGCTTCATCGTATAGCACGAGATGACCCGACAAACGCAGCAAGTACGCCAGAGAGTCGTATCTACCTCACACCTGCTAGTGCAACCTGCAGAGTACTTCTTAAGGTGGTACCAGTGTTGTTACACAGCAAGTTCAAGTCAGTAGAGACTTACGCTGTTTTGGACGATGGAGCACAGAGAACCATGATCTTACCAATGGCCGTACAAACACTCCGGTTAAGAGGTGAACCTGAAACACTGGCTCTACGCACAGTACGATCTGACATCACTCACCTTTCTGGGTCTAAAATTAACTTGGAAATCTCCCCAAAGAGTGAACCAAAGAGGCGCTTCCAGATACTTGGAGCCTTCACAGCTTCTGGTCTGGATTTAGTAGAGCAGTCGTAGCCAGTGCAGAGACTCCAGAGACAGTACGCTCACCTCAGAGGGCACCCATTACAGTCATTCCACAATGTGCGTCCACTAGCATTGATAGGATCAGACCATGTCCATCTTATCACAGCAGATAAGCCAGTCTGTCGAGGAACTAAAGGTGGTCCAGTTGCAGTGCACACAGCCTTAGGATGGGCCCTACAGGGGGCTGAAGATAGCACCCCAAGCCACAGTTCAGTGCATCAGTGCCTTTTCGTCTCAACTGCCTGTCCAAATGACTTGCTTTATCGTAATGTTGAGAAGCTATAGCAACTTGACATCCTGCCTTATCGGAATGAAAAACTGGTAGTTCGATCCAGGGAAGATCAGGAAGCGATTAAACTTCTCGAATGCAGGACACAGAGAATTCAGGTAGATGATGTTCAGCGTTATGCCACCCCCCTCCTACGCAAACCTGGTGCTCCGAAACTCACAAGCACGATTCAGTCTGTCATGCCTAGCCTGAGGAGTACAGAGAGGAAACTTCAGAGAGACAATGAGAAAGCTGCTGTCTAATCTGGTGAGATTAATAAGCTTATTAAGGCAGGCTACGTTTCTAAGATTTAACCTGAGGAAGTCACAAAATCAGAGGAGACCTGGCACATTCCAGATGTTTATGAATGGCAAGTCTTGCCATTTGGTACAACCAGCAACCCATGTTGTGCCATTTTTTCTGTGCAACAGCATGCACGCAATAACCAAGAGAGTTACCCTGGTGCCTTACAGATGAGTGCAGCAGAGTTTCTATGTGGACAACTATCTGGCAAGTTTTCCGACCACAGCTGAGGCCAAGCTAACAGTTGATCAGCTGCGCAGTCTGCTAGCTACAGGTGGTTTTGACCTCAGACAGTGGGCTAGCAACCAACCATCAGTGATCTCTCATCTACCCACAGAAGCAAGGTCTTCAGCTGCAGAACAATGGCTTGGACAGAACAGGACTGATCCAATGGAACCAACTTTGGGTCTCAGGTGGAATTGTGCTGCTGATACATTAAGATACCAATATCGTCCCATAGAACATGCCACACTAACAATGAGAACAGCCTATCAGGTTCTAGCAACGCAATATGACCCACTGGGGTTCATTGTGCCTTTCATCACACGAGCAAAGGTGCTCATCCAGCAACTGTGGTCCAAGAAAAGAGATTGGGATGACCCAAATATTCCACAAGATCTTTATGCTGCTTGGAACACGTGGGAAAGTGAGTTAAAGTATCTCAGCACCATAACAATTCCTCGCTGTTACTCATCAGTTCCCAATGATGTACAATGCAAATACGACCTCCATGTTTTTTTGCGACACACCAGAACGAGCGTATGGGGCTGTGTCTTACCTGGTAGAGTACACAGAAGAAGTCGTTCATACGACTTTCATCATGGCCAAATCACGGGTTGCTCCCAGGAGACAACAATCCATGCCTCGCTTGGAGCTCTGCGCAGCATTAGCAGGAGCCCAGCTAGCGAAACTCGTGAAAGATGAGATCACTCTCACAATTCAGCGGACAATTTTATGGACAGATTCTACAACCGTCCTGGAGTGGCTTCAGTCCGACTCTTGTAGATTTAAAGTTTTTGTTGGGACACAAGTCTCAGAAATCCAGGAGCTGACAGAGCACTGTACTTGGCGGTATGTGGACACACAGCGAAACCCAGCAGATGATATCACCAGAGGTAAACCCCTCTCAAGTTTTACTGTGCCTGGGCGTTGGAGTCAGGGGCCAGCGTTTCTTAGACTGAGTTCTGACCATTGGCCAAAGAGACCTGATCCAGCAAGGTCAGAAGAGTTACCTGAACTGAACTGTTATCTGTTGCCTAACCACTGATGAACAAGATCATGTCCTCCCGGATGCCAGTCAGTTCAACACATGGAAAGAGTTAGTGGAAGCAACGTGACAGGCATGTCAACAAGTGACGGATGATTCGGCAAACACTCAGCTCATTGATGCTCGTGAAGCAGAGTTGATTCTAATTAGGAGGTGTCAGGCTCAGAGCTTCCCTAAAGAGACAACAGCCCTCAAAACACACAAACCTATCTCAAACCACAGCCGACTACTATGCCTTGCTCCAGAGTGGGATCCAGTAACTAATGTAATCCGAGTCGGTGGGCGATTACGGAGACTGGAAGGCTCAAATGTTGAACAGATTCACCCTATTGTGTTAGATTCACGGCATCCAGCAGTAAAGCTTCTCATTAAAGACTTTGACGAACGCTTATTGCACCCAGGTACAGAAAGAGTGTATGCAGAACTGTGGAGACAATACTGGATCTTGAAGGGGCGGCAAGCTGTTAAATGCCACCAACTGCATTGTTCATCCTGTCAGAGGTGGAGAGCTCAGCCTAAGGTGCCACAAATGGCAGACCTGCCGCCAGAGCGGCTTAGACTTCTCTGTCCACCGTTTTACTCTACTGGAGTGGACTGTTTCGGCCCTTATCACATTAAAATAGGCAGAAGGGTTGAGAAACGTTGGGGTGTCATTTTCAAATGCCTCACCACAAGAGCAGTCCACATAGAGCTTCTCAACTCAATGGATGTAGATGCCTTCCTGCTAGCGCTCCGAAGATCCATAGCCAGACGTGGCAGACCAAGGGAAATCAGGTCAGACTGTGGCACAAACTTTCGTGGTGCTGATCGAGAACTGCGTGAAGCCTTTGCCGCTAAGGAATCCCAATTAAAAGAGCAGCTAGCTGATTATCAGATACTCTTCAAGTTCAATCCACCTAATGCTCCTCATTTTGGGGGTGTTTGGGAGCGAGAGGTCCGCTCCATTAAAGCTGCTCTACAGGTGGCAGTTGGGAGCCAGTCTGTCTCAGAAGATGTCCTGTCTACAGTGTTAGTAGAGGTAGAGGGCATTTTGAATTAAAAACCCCTTGAATACGTTTCCACAGATGTCGCGGATCTAGATGCCATTACACCAAACCTTCTCCTCATGGGGCGGCGGGATGCTTCACTTCCACAGGTAGCATATGCTTCAGGAGAAATGCACAGGTGGCGCCACTGTCAAAATCTTGTGGATCAGTTTTGGACTCAGTTTACCAGGAATTACTTACCCACACTACAGACACGCCAGAAGTGGCACAAGCCATCAGACCCTCTGACAGTGGGATCAGTAGTTTTGATAATTGATCCGCAACTTCCCAGGGCTCAGTGGCCCATTGGCAAAGTTACCAAGACTGTAGTAAGCAAGGATGGATGTGTGAGAACAGCAGATGTCAGTGTTCAAGGCAAAGCGTACACCAGGCCAGTAGCCCGTCTCATTTCATTGCCAGCCTTTGAGGATAAAACCAGAGACACTTAAAGAATTCCTTTAACTGGGGGCGGCTGTTGTGAATTCTTTATCTTGTATGTCATTTATACTGTTATTAATATTAATTTATTTCATATTTGTGAGAGTTTGTTTTATGTAAATGAGCATTACGCAACTTCTAGTGTAGTACGCGATTGACGTAAGTGACACGCTATTGGTTATGCAAATAGCTGACAGAAGGTGATGCAGTTTCCACCCGTGCAACATCATGAAGTGTAGGGTAAAGGTTACTGACGAAGTAAGTTTATTCTATGACTTTCTGTTTGTAATACTGGATGTTTATACTGCCAAACGATTTCTGTATTAAGCTTGCGATGATGTTGTTGGTTCGCTATCTTTATGACCATTGGTTCAGAATGTGAAAATGCTGTTAGTATCGCCTATTATCTTACTCATGTCAGTAATGTGTTGTTTAACTATATGTTGCTTCCGTGCACAATATTCTACATTTATCATGCTTTCATTTTCGGAATAAGGTGGCTATATTATGTATCTTAAAGCTCTTTATATGCTCCTGTACATCCCGTGTATAGGCTATTTCCCTGATTGCACGCAGAGAGAGAACTGACATTGTTTGAAATGCATTGTTTTATTGAACAGTATGCAAATACCAATGTTACACATTTAGTTATTTACTTCTGTTTATTGTTCGTTGCAGAAAACTACCTTCATTGCATATCAGTGTGTATATGGTGAAACCCTGCACATAAAATAAATGATGGAAAGACATTGATGACTTTGACTCTCTGACCAGAGTGCTGAAGTGGTTAACACCTTTAAAGAACCGGCATAAGTGGGGCGGTCCCCAACAGGAACCAAACTCAATTTATAATAAATATAAAACATTTAAGGACTGTTGAATAGTAGACACATACTGGGGGATTAGATCCCAAGAATTCAGTCCACACAGTTCTTGCTTTTTATACTTTACTAAAGCAATGTGTGTGTGGTCTGTACAAAATAAATTACAGTACAAATGGGTTACCATAAAATACAATAAAATAACAGATTTTTAACCTAACAATTTAGAAAATGCTAATTTATCACTAAAGAATATGAGCAGTGTTACGGGGCGGTAGTGTTTGTAAACAAAGAACGCGGAGTGTGCCACGCAAACTAAATAATAGAGAGTATTTAATTAATGAAAGACAAAACAAACACTAACCGTAAAGGTGATGAGGGTAACAACAAATGCTAACAGCAGCGTGAAACCAAGAGAATCCAAAATAAAAGAAACAAGAGTAACCAAGGTAAGCCGAAATTCAAAATCCAAAGTCCAAAATCCAAAAGCCAGGAAACATACTACAAGCAACATTCAACATTAAACAATAACCCACAAACCATACATACAAAATGGGGAATTTAAATAGCCAGACTAATCAAAGGTGAACAGGTGATGACGATTACAAACAGAAAGTGAAAACAGTGAAAACCAGAAACAGACAGAACACTTCAAAATAAGAGTCCGGACTCCTAACATAACACCCCCCTCCCAAAAGGTGTGTCCTCACGCCGTATAGGCACCATCAATGACCTGGGTGCCATCGATGGTGGGAGGCGCCAGGGCGGCGACTTGAGGAGCCAGGGCAGAGACTTGAACAGCCATGGTGGAGGAGAGGCCGACAATGCCATGGCACCGACCGATGGCGGCGGAGACGGGGGCAGCAAAGCCCAAGGCAGAGGCTGACTGCAGACAAGCCAGGGTGACGACAAGGGTCCCGAGGGCCGAGGTGGAGTGGACGGCTTTTGGCGAACAAAGTGGAGAAGGAGATCCGGAGGGACGCGGCGGAGCCAGAGCGAAGGAGGACTGGAGAAGGTCCTGAGGAAAGGAGGAGCTCAACGGAGCCGCTGGGACGGAGTGACGAGGTAGAACCGGAGGAGTGTAGTCAGGAGGAGATGGCGGGATGATGACTGACTGAGGTGATGCCGGTGGAACGAGAGAGCTGAGTGGAGCTGGTGGACCGGTGGTCGATGATGGAGACGAGGGAGCTGGAAACTATGGAGGAGCCGAAGGGTTGTAGGGCAGAGGAGGAGTCTGGGCATTGGAGGCAGGAAGTATAGCCAAGGGATCCTCTGTCCTCAGCAAGGATGTAGCTGGTAGTTGACTGTCCAGCAGCGAGCCCCTGACACTGCTGGTGAGCTAAGGGTGAGACGAGGGACTGATAGACTCCAGCAACATCAGAGATAAGGTTGGGAGATATATAAGAGGAGGCAGGAGAGGAAGGTTGCGTGGAATTACTATATTATCTGAACAGATATGCATAACAGTCTCTATACTCTGAGCCAGTCTGTACTCACCCCCAGCGGTGGTTTCATGGGCAGGGTCCTTTAGGCTACCCTCGTGCTCCACTGATAAATCCACCGTCATCTCAGCTGCCACCGGCTCGTGCAACTGATCTACTTCTCCAGCTCTAGCTCCGGGGCGATACTTCCCTTGGTCGTGTCGGGCTCTGGCAGAAAGTCCGCAGTTGGCCCAGGCAGCTGCTGCGTCTCGTGGGGTGATGGCTGGTCGAGTTTCGGCAGGTTATCTCCACCACTGGGTCCCTGGGATCGAGATCCGCCTCTCCTAACCTGAAGTCTGAAGCAGCCATCCTTAGGGCAAAGGTAACATACTCCTCAATAGTCCATGTGTAGTTAGGCTGGGGAACAATAACCCTGAATACAGGATCCAGCCCAAACCTAAAAATGGTCATTATCGCCTGGTCCTCAATAGGTAAGTCGTAAACCTCCTCCAGAAAGACTTGGACGTAAAGGTCCATTGGTCTCCCATTCTGGCAGGGCCAAGGGGACATGGTGAAAAAAAACAAGAACAAAAACCCAAGGAGAAAAAACTGAACAAAGGGACCGCTGCTGTGGTGTCGTTAAATGTGGTAGGTTATTCTGTTACAGGGCGGTAGTGTTTGTAGACAAAGAACGCGGAGTACGACACAGAAACCAAATAATAAATAGTATTTAATAAATGAAAAACAAAGACAAAACAAACACTAACCGTAAAGGTGATGAGGGTAACAACAAATGCTAACAGCAGCGTGAAACAAAGAGAATCCAAAAGCCAGAAAACATAATACAAGCAAAAATTAACATCAAACAATAACCCACAAACCATATATACAAAACAGGGAACTTAAATAGAAAGACTAATTGTCAGGCTTTTAGTGGTTTAGTGGACCGATCAAACCCGGTCGACCGGTTTGATCGACCGGGTTTGTATTGTTTTTCGTCGGAGCGCACGGTTTTTGATAGCTAGCCATGTGCTCCGGTGTCCGCGTCACCCCTCCCTCTCGTTATTGCTCCCAGCTGTGTTCTGTCATTGTAATCACACTCACCTGTTTAGCTTTTGATTTCTCCCCTTTATAGATTTCCCCGCTGTGTGCAGTCCTTGTCAGATCGTCGTGCTCATAGCCGTTTCCTAACCTGTTCAGCTGTGTTGCTGTAGTTAGCTTTGCTAGCGTAGCTTAGCTTAGTTTGTTCAGCCTAGTTTATTCATACCCGCCTGGGTTTCTGTGTGTTTTGCCTGGGCTGGTGCTAGTTAGGTGTGTGTGTTGTCTTGTTTGTCTCAAGCTCCAGTTTGCTTGTTGTTGTCTTGTGTTTCCCCTGTGTGCAGATTCCCCACCCTGTTGTCCTCCATCCTGGGGTCAGCCGCTGTCCAGCCTTCCTGCTCTCCCGTCTGCCTCCGGACCGGTAGTCTGTGCCTCTCGGCCCACCAGCTCCGCCTCTCTCTCTGCCTCGCTCCTTACTGGGGTTTCCATCTCCCGCGACGACCATCTCCTCTTCCATCTGTGTCGTCACCAGGACCAGGGTCCAAGCGTCCGCTTCACTGTTGCAGCTGAAGGGCGTCCACATGCTGCACATCCAAGCTCTGCTGGTTCTCGTCTGGAGGGGTTACGCCATTCATACTGGTCCACTCTCACTCAGAGCCGTTTATCTACATTTCTGTCAATAAACTGTCGTACTCGCATCTGGGTTCTCTGTGTTCATTCCTGACACTAATCAAAGATGAACAGGGGATGACGATTACAAACAGGAAGTGAAGACAGTAAAAAACAGAAACAGACAGAAGAGTCCGGACTCCTAACAAGCAGCAGTGAGCATAATAATGAACATGAACATGCAATACTGAATCTACATGCATTACAATACAGATATTTGGACAAATCATTTAACTGCAATATTCGTTAATACATTTAACAGTTAATACCAATACAAGGGGTATTTGCAGGTTTAGGGCAGATCAATGAGCGGCAATGTCTGTATGGTGTGTATTGGATTAAAGTATTCTTATAGTGTTTATAATATTATTTATAATTTAAAATTTGGTTGTCGTTAATTGATGTCATCTTTTTAAGGTCAATTTAATTGTGTGTTTTCTCCTTTAAGTCAGAGAGCTGCTGTTTAATCCTGTGGTATATACCATTTCACAGGTAAACAGATAAAAATTTTACATGCTTTAATGTTTAGCAAGTGACAAGACTGCCACGGTAATGTTCCATTTTTCCAGGGCCAGTATGGATCGGAAAGCACAGCAGTGAGCTGATAATTCTGCGGAGGAAGACAGAGATAATACACGTAAGTATACAACTTTTCAACAATGTTTCTTTTCTGCATATTACTTTTAATTATTTCATAAATGAATACAGCAGTTTTAATATTTTCTACCATGAAGGTATTGTGATGACATCCCACCACTCTCATTTTTATGATATTCATGTTTAAAATCTGACAGACGTGAATAGAGGGCGTCATTTACTGTAAGTGCTAAAAATCTAGCCACAGGGGTCACAAGCCAGTGACTTCGGTGCCAGTCCCAAGCCTGGATAAATAGAGAGGGTTGTGTCAGGAAGGGCATCCGATGTAAAACTGGATCGGTCGAGGCCCGGGTAAACAGCGACCGGCGCCGTTGACTTACAGGGTGCCGGCGGAAATTGGGCTACTGTTGGTCAAAGGAGGAGAGGAGGAGGACGCGTGAATAGACAGAAAGAGAGGAGGAAAGGCAAGAGTGTAGGACTGAGAATAGGGACGCTGAATGTTGGGACAATGAGAGGGAAAGGTAGGGAGCTGATTGATATGATGGAGAGAAGGAAGGTAGATATATTGTGTGTACAGGAGACCAGGTGGAAGGGAAGCAAGGCCTGTAGTATTGGATCAGGATTCAAGTTGTTTTATCATGGTGTGGATAAGAAAAGAAATGGGGTAGGAGTGATTCTGAAAGAGGAGTTTGTGAAGAATGTTCTGGAGGTAAAAGAGTGTCAGACAGGGTGATGAGTCTGAAGTTAAAAAATGAAGGGTTGATGGTGAATGTTGTAAGTGGTTACGCCCCACAAATAGGTTGTGAGTTAGAAGAGAAAGAGAGGTTCTGGCATGAGTTAGATGAGGTAATGGTGAGTATTCCCAGAGGAGAGAGAGTAGTGATAGGCGCAGACTTTAATGGACATGTTGGTGAGGGGAACAGAGGTGATGAAGAAGTGTTGGGCAGGTTTGGAGTCAGGGAAAGGAACAGTGAAGGACAGATGATAGTGGACTTTGCTAAAAGGATGGAGATGACTGTGGTAAATACTTTTTTCCAGAAGAAAGAGGAGCATATAGTGACCTATAAGAGCAGAGTACGGCGCACACAGGTAGATTGCATCTTATGTAGACGAAGTGATCTGAAAGAGATTAGTGACTGTAAAGTTGTGGTGGGAGAGAGTGTAGCCAGACAGCATAGAATGGTGGTGTATAGAATGAAGATGTTGGTCTGGAAGAAGAAGAGATAGAAGTGAAGAAAACGAAGTGGTGGAAGCTGAAAAAGGAAGAATACTGTGAAGAATTTAGACAGGAGTTGAAACAGGCTCTGAGCAATCAGCTAGTGTTTTTAGATGAATGGCAAACTACAGCAGAAGTGATCAGGGAGACAGGAAGAAAGGTGCTAGGTGTGTCATATGGAAGAAGGCAAGAAGATAAGGAGACTTGGTGGTGGAAAGAGGATGTTCAGGATAGTATACAGAGGAAGAGGTTAGCCAAGAAGAAGTGGGACATGGAAAGTAGACAGGAATACAAGGATTTGCAGCACAGAGTAAAGAGGGAAGTGGCTAAGGCCAAGCAGAAGGCATATGATAAGTTGACACTAGGTTAGACACTGGAGAAGGGAAGAGAAAGAATTGTACAGGTTAGCAAGGCACAGGATCGAGATGGGAAGGATGTGCAGCAGGTTAGGGTTATTAGGGATTGAGATGGAAAGGTGATCACAAGTGAGGAGAGTGTACAGAGAAGATGGAAGGAGTACTTTGAAGTGTTGATGAATAAGGAAAATGAGAGGGAGAAAAGGGTAGAAGAGGTAAACAATGCGGAGCAGGAAGTTCAAAAGATTAGTACAATCGAAGTTAGGATGGCTTTGAAGAGGATGAAAAGATGAAAGGTGGTTGGTGCTGATGAGATATCAGTGGATGTGTGGACATTTCTAGGAGAGGCAGCAGTGGAATTTCTTACTAGATTGTTTAACATGATATTGGTGAGTAAGAAGATGCCTGAGGAACGGATGAGGAGTGTAATGGTGCCTATCTTTAGGAACAAGGGTGATGTGCAGAGTTGCAACAACTACAGAGGCATAAAGTTGATGAGTCATACAATGAAGGTATGGGAAAAAGTAGTGGAAGCTAGGTTAAGGAGGGTAGTAGGTATTTGTGAGCAGCAGTATGGCTTTATGCCCAGAAAGAGCACTACAGATGCAATCTTTGCTCTGAGAATGATGATGGAGAAGTACAGAGATGGTCTTGGGAGTTGCATTGTGTTTTTGTAGACCTGGAGAAAGCATATGACAGGGTACCAAGAGAAGAGCTGTGGAATTGTATGAGGAACTCAGTAATAGCAGAGAGGTATGTCAGGGTGGTGCAGGATATGTATGGGGGAAACAGGACAGTAGTGACATGTGCAGTAGGTCAGACAGAGTTCAGGTGGGACTGCATCAGGGATCAGCTCTGAGCCCCTTCTTGTTTGCTGTGTTGATGGATCGTTTGACAGACGAGGTCAGACAGAAATCTCCTTGGACAGGATGTTTGCAGATGACATTGTGATATGTAGTGAAAGCAGGGAGCAGGTGGAGGAAAACCTGAAGAGGTGGAGGATTGCTCTCAAGAGAAGAGAAATTAAAGTCAGTCGTAGCAAGACCAAGTACGTGTTTGAATGAAAGAGAGGGATGTGGAACAGTGAGATTACAGGGTGAAGAGGTAAAGAAGGTACAGGAGTTTAAGTACTTGGGGTCGACAGTCCAGAGCAATTGAGAGTGTGTAAAAGAGGTAAAAAAGTGAGTGCAAGCAGGTTGGAATGGGTGGAGAAATGTGTCAAGAGTGATGTGTGACAGGAGAATATCAGCTAGAATTAAGGGGAAGGTGTACAAGACAGTGGTGAGACCAACTAGAGACAGTGGCGCTGAGGAAGAGACAGGTGGCAGAGCTGGAAGTAGCAGAACTGAAGATGTTGAGGTTTTCTTTGGGAGTGACGAGGTTGGACAAGATTAGGAACGAGTTCATCAGGGGGACGGCTCATGTTAGATGTTTTGGGGGAAAAGTCAGGGAAGCCAGATTAAGGTGATTTGGACATGTACAGAGAAGGGATAGTGAATATATTGGTAGGAGGATGTTAGTAATGAAGCTACCAGGCAGAAGGCAAAGAGGAAGACCAAAGAGGAGGTATATGGATGTGATAAACGAGGACATGAAGTTAGTGGGTGTAAGTGAAGAGGATGTAGATAATAGGGTTAGGTGGAGACAGATGATTCACTGTGGCGACCCCTAAAAGGGAGCAGCCGAAAGAAGAAGATTTACTGTAAGTGCTAAACACATCACAGAGGATGAAGTCTGTGTCCATTGAGAGCCTGGTTGTAAATATTCCAGGGACTGTGCCTTCCAACTAGATAATATACCTTCAGAGTAGGTTATCTTGTCCATATATAAATCGTTGATACTGGTATGTATGGTTCTGCCTGTTGGTATTCAATGTAATAATTTTTTAAAACTCAATTTTTTTTGCAATAATTTGCAATAATACCATGTATTCTATAATACAGTATATTATACATATACTATAATTAGTATTTTATACATTTCCAACTTTTATGGTTTCTTTTCCTCATTTATAAAAAACTACTCCATATTTCTTAGAGAGAGGGCCATATTGTTTTTCTTAGGAATATTAGGGGCCGTACCCTGAAGGGGCGAAGACCCCTATTGTATTAGTTTTATTTCTTCTTATTGGAGGTCTTCTTGACCCCCTCCACTCTCGAGTCAATGACAGCCTATAGAACCGTACATAGAGAAATTTGTGTCTCTACCTCAAACCCACCATCAACAGTTCACAAGTTTCACTAATGTTTATGATCAAAACTTTTGCCTTCTAAGTCCTAGAACCAAAATTTCATCCCTCAGTTCATGATGATTCAAACATTCACCCTATGATGTCATTTTGTGCCATACATTTTTTTCCGTCATTTTGAGTTTTTTGAAAACCTTCGGTAACACTTTACCTGAAGGGGTGTGCATAAGACTGGCAGGCAGTGGTGGTTCTACATTGAATTGCTCCCCGGGCGAGACTCCCTCCCGGCGCCTCTGCGACAACTAAATGTGTCACCCCCGACAACTAACACCCCC
>JAZGTJ010002206.1:0-39189 GCA_036877575.1 Botia almorhae | reverse complement strand
AAACATTATGATGATGTTTGGCTAATGGTAAAGACAGGAAGCTTGTCATTTAACTCTTCTGCTAAGGTACCTTGGTAATGTCTCCCTGAATTTGTGTGACACCTGGCAAGGGGGCCATAGCCTGCAGATCCACTGCGACGATCTTCACCTCCTCACTTTTGTCTTTTCCACTGAAATTCAATAAAAAAGTAACATGAAGGCCACGTAGTTTATTTAAATAAATACGACATTTAATTGACTTATCTACACTTAAATCTAACTTAAATCTAAACAGGTTGTTATCACACATCGAGTGTATTTTACCACAAGAACTAAGATGAGAGGAGGAACTGACCGGAGTTTGCGACTCAGAACTTGACTCCAGCTACCAGGTGCTGCACACAGATCCACAGCACGACTCACACCTGTAGACATGCACAGTAATGTCAACAAAGCAGCTTTAAGAGTACTATACATCATACTGTACTACTAGCATACTGTCTGTGTCTCAAAGCAACATTTCATACAGGTTTAGGCGATTTTCACCGTTAAAAAGGTTAAACTCCTCATCCAGCTGAAGCAGTTTGAAGGCACTCCTCGCTCTCCAGCCTTCCTCCTTCGCAAGCCTGTAGTATATGTCTCGTTTGTCCTTGGAGGAACGCCCCATTTTCCCTCTTTAGACTCAGTTCACTTCTGTAGATCAATAATGACAGAATATGAATAAGTCTTTTACTTAACCAGTTAATTCTGTATTGCGTCCTTCTCCTAGGTAGCAGACGTAGCATGACAGACTCAATTTAAAGAAATGTTTTATCAAACGATTGTAATAAATGTATAAAAAATGATAAACAAATGTACTTACAAAAACAACAGTATTAAGCCCAGTGGACAAATAGTAACTTGTGAAACGTTATGCACCCACCGCGTGAAAAGTTCTTCTTCTTACAGGGTTGCAAATAGATAACCAGGGCGGTTCGTCGCCCCCCAATGAATATTGAGTGAATTACACATGAAATGCGCAAAGGTTTCGGATTTGGAAAAAAAGCGACATATATCTGTGAGGTTTAAGGCTATACGATAGAAAATATTATTAGTTTGGTATAAAATTAACAGAAGTCCATGAAATAACCTCACCTCACTAAAGTGAAACAAACATTTGTGTGTGCCAATCAGCGTCTCTCGTATTCATGTATCATATACTTTTTTTTAATAATTATGATTTTACAGTAACAATAACAATAGAGGAAACATTGTTATTTTATTTTGATCAGACAGACTGCCCTGTAGAAAAACAGACGCAGCAGTCAGAGCCAGTTCTCGCGATATTCCTCGATGTTTCCGGTGTTGTGAATGTTCCTGGGAAAGATGGCGGTCAGCATCCGAGGCCGTCCTATCCGAAGTATACGGATGCGAGGTAAGATTCAACCGAGTGTGTTTGGCCGATTGACAGATCGGTTGGTATAACATGATGCCACGATCATCAGCTACACCTGAGCCACTTGCCTTTTCTCAGTGTCTATTTTGTCTTTACATAAACAGGTCGAAATGACAGTGGGGAGGAAAATGTACCACTCGATCTCACAAGGGGTAAGTCAAATAAACCTGATGAACTGCCCACCTAGACAGCATTTTTGGTCATCATATTCGTGTTTGGATTGTTCAATTCCAACGCCCCGCATGTGTCTATGATGCCCAAAAATGCTGTGAAGGTAAACGACACACTACATTATGAAACAGCACACCAGTAAGACACGATATATTACAGACCTCATGCAAGAATTCCCTCTTCTTCTAGATTGACTCAAAAACATACAAATAGATGGCGCGATAGCGAATGCGTGTTATTAATTATAAACCTTATATGAGCATTGTTGTCATTACTGCGTTATTTGAGCGTTATGTTATCTGTAATGTCCAGAATCGCGTGACTAGGATTATTTTAACCAAAACAACGTGTTGATGTAAAAAAGCGTGCAAAACTCGTTCTTAGATCATATCATTTTATATTTACTAAACAATTACTCAGCAATAAATGGCTATAGCATGATAACCGATTTCAGTTTTGTTGTCATAATTTTGTTGATGCGCGACATCATGTTATGATTATGTTGTAATATGTTGTTATTGTAAGCCGTCATCAGTCTTGAGTCACCGCTTCTCCTTCATAAGCTGAGAGCATTTAGACCGCACATGTACATATATTGTTTTATCTGCACACAAGATTGCAGCTCGTGTTTTTTTAAGTAAACAGGCTCTTAATGTTGTCTGTCTGTTTGCCCCAGGTCTGTAAATAACATGTTGGTATGAACAATGCATGGTGTTTCTAGTTGTGATCATAATAAACACATGCATATTCTTTGCTGAGATAAGCTGTTATCACTTAGTGTTGTTGCTTTGATTGCTAATGTTCTGGGTCTGTTATATTTACTGTGACTCATACAAAGCATCATTGTTAGACATTCATAATGAGAGTATTATAAGTATTGGCTTGCAGTTTATGTGTATATTGTTTGTTTTTGTAGGGCAAATGTATTTGTTAAACAGGGTCATGACTGCACTGTTTTTGCTTTTAATTTTGTCACTTTACCCGGGTTGTGTGTTGTTAAAGTGTAATAATCTCTTAGTATTAATCTCTACACAATGAGTTTTGCGTCATGTAGTCACATGTGACTTTCTCTTTGCTTTCGTTGTGAGTCTGCTAAAAAAATCGTATTTGCACAGTATGGTGAGTCACCAGTAAGTGTTTTGTTTTAGTACAGATCATTGAAAATACTTCCTGTGTGACTGCTGGCGAAGAGTCAAGGAGTTTGGAGTGTTTAATTTAGTTTTCTTAAGTAGGGTTTATACAGTAGGGTCAAAAGACTTAAAAAGTTGAATTTAGACTACAGCACTCCCTTCCTTATATGTACGAAAGTCATTTTTTATGAAAAAAATGGCTTTTATGAAAACATGGAAAGCACAGCAGACTGAGATAAAAACACACTTTAGGGTAACTAAGTGTGATTTTGTCCCCTTTACTGTGGACTATTGCCTACTATTTAGCCTACTATTTAGCCTGTCAATTACATTATTTTTGTGATTTCTGCACCACTAGTGGTGCCAAACGGAATTGCAAAAACAATGGGTTTTTCCAAGACACTCCCTCATCTGCCATTGGTGTGACAAACAGATATGTCTACACCCAAACTCACACTGGTTATGCTGACGTTGCTGTGTTGGTTTAGTAGCAGTGGGAGGGACATTTATCATTTATGATCAGTTGATCTCCATTTGTAAGAAACAGGATGGCAGGAAGTCTCACTGTGTGTTAACATGCACTGAGGTCTCGTGTGATGTGGTTTAGTGGTCAGGCTAATTCACTTTTATGCCCCTGTGTGTTTTCTAATGTTACTATTCTGTATGTGATTTGGTCCATTAAAATATTTCTCTGTTTCCTGCCATTGTAAGTGAACCAGCAGTGGGGATGATGCAGTTACTGTAAAGCTGCATTTTTTTGCCTCTCTGTTACCATTTCAGTTTGAAACCTACAATTGTTTATTTGTTGTAAAATTCCTCAACGAACTACGTATGTTAAAGTTAAATGAAGCCACACTGACATTTCCCAAAAAATCAGACCTGAAGGATCAAATTATAAATATATAATTTATATATATAATAAATATATAATATCATATGCTTACTGTTGTGAACGAGGTTGAGAAAATCTTGTATGCACTTCTTTTATGCACTTGTTCAATATGTTTTTTGTTTATTTTAACAAAAGATTATTTTATAAAGGAGAGTTATGGATTGTAGCGTTCCAGACAGAATTTATTGACATTACTCTCTCTCTCTCTCTTCAACCTGTTATATAATCTATTTTTCTAGACCCCTCTGACAACATGCGAGAGATCCTCCAGAATGTGGCCAAGCAACAGGGAGTCTCAAACATGCGCAAACTTGGCCACCTGAACAACTTTATCAAGGTTCGTCTTGAGTGGCAGGTGTTGCAGTGTTACAAGGAATGCTGGGATATATTGTGTTAACTGCGCAAAGGTCAACATGTAGAATTTATCTTGCTCTGATCTGGTACAACTGATTAGCATTATACAACACCGTTCTGAATGAGAATTCTTACCTGTTTAGTTAAACTGAGGATACTTTTTGGTTTCTGTTGTTCAAGACCCACAGGGCTTTCCGGCCGACGGTTGATGCAAGATCAGGCCTAAAACGAAAGAATCTAAGTAGGCCTAAGGATTTAACTGAGGCTCAGATGTCATGTTTCTAAAGCCTCTAAGTGCTGTATTCGGATCCGTTTTGTCTTTTAATACCAACAGCACAAACTAGATCTATTCCAGATCTTTGCAACTTCAGACAAACACAAACTATTTCAGTCCGACAGGTTTTATCAAGCCAACCCTGCTGTTGGCTTTATAAGCTATCTGCGCAAAAAAAACACAATTCTTTGTGCATGAGCATGTTTTTGCTGTGTCAGTTGGCCAGATGTATTCCAACAAGATTTAATTGTGTAATAAGATTTAGAGATTGTCATTTAAAAGAACTGTCAGTGTCTACTTGACTGCCAAGTCAGATGACTAATTGTTTGTTTCCAAAACAGCTGCTCTGCAATGTCGGGCACTCTGAGGAAAAGTTTGGCTTTACCTATGAAGAAATTATTATCTGGTGAGTCACAAAGCTAGCAAATGGCATTACATCAAGTCTTAAGGTTACGGCAGTGTAACATAAAATTAAAATCCACCTTCCTAATAAATGCCTTTGCTCTTATTATACATGATTTATCTGTTCATCTATCCATTTTTCAAACCCACCTGTCCTCTTTAGGGTCATAAGGGGCTGAAGCTTATCCCAGCATAACACACACACACACACACACACAATAATATTAATTAATAATAATAATTTTTATTTTACTAATAATTTTCTCTATGTCTGAAACAACTTGCTGACATCATCAAGGCTGCATGGGTGTGGCACATATTGACATGTAATATCTATATCTATAATTAACCAGTTCATGATCAATCCAAATGCAGAAATCCCGTCCTGCACTACTTACTGCAGAGTATTACAATATTCACATCACATGAGTTAAATGCTTAGGAATACGGTTTCATATTGTTTTTTTTCCAGCCTCAGGTTGGCGCTGCTCAATGAGGCTAAGGAGGTGCGGGCGGCTGGTCTGCGTGCCCTCCGATACCTCATCAGAGACAGCAGTATCCTCCAGAAAGTTCTGCGTCTCCAGGTGGATTACCTGATTGCCAGGTTAGTATGGGCAGCTTTTAAGCCTGAGACGGTATATGGTTATGAATAGGGAGGTGGTAGCTCACTGCTTCTATAAGAAACCAAGCTTGATGTTAATCCATAATGAGTTGTGGATCACCTGTTAGGATCTTATTCTTGGTGTATGCGACATAGAAGGAGAGTTCATGTGAAGAGCTAGTCAAGTCTAGTTAAGGTCAATGTGAAACTCGGTGGTGGATGGGTTACTTCCTCTGTATCCCGCTTTAGGTGCATAACTGAGCCTGCAGCTATGGCTTTTTCTCTGTGCTATCAGTTCTTGTATGGGACAATGAATCAGAATGCATTTTGAAATAATATTAACCTTCTCCAGCACATGCGTGACTGGGGCATCAAGAATAACGCTAACATGTGACCGTTTGACCCATAGATGCATTGACATTCAGCAGAGTAACGAGGTGGAACGCACACAAGCTCTCAGACTGGTGAGAAAGGTGAGATGAGATGAGATGAGATGGTCAAGTCTGTTTGGGTGCATCACTTCTATAATGAAAATGTTGTTTAAGGATGATGAGTAATGATGGTAATGAGCAAGACAAGACCAATGTAAACCAAGTTCTCTCAATGTAAATAATGGATTTGATTGGTCATTGTGGAAACTGAAAGTGTTTTCTTATTGGTTAATGTGTTTTCTTTCCCACTCTTGTCCAGATGATCACTGTGAACGCCCTGCTCTTCCCTAGCTCGGTTGCAAACTCCCTCATCGCTGTGGGCAACGATGGACTGCAGGAGCGAGACCGCATGGTCCGCGCCTGCATCGCCATTATCTGTGAACTCGGTGGGTTGATGCAATAATAAAAGACATTTTATGCATTTCACACTTTTATCCAAAGTGACTTGCATTACATTCAAGCAATGTATTTTATTATTATTATGTGCGTTCCGTGGGTATCAAACCCACAAGCTGTGCGTTGCTAACACGATGCTTTAACAATTGAGCTACAGCCATCAGTGCATGTTAACGTATGATTGTGTTCGCAGCATTGGAAAACCCAGAGATTGTGGCCAAGAGAGGTGGTCTCAGCACCATTCTGAAGAATGTAATCGACTGTCAGCTCAGTCGCATCAATGAGGCTCTGATCACCACCATCCTGCACCTGCTCAACCACCCACACACGCGGCAATATGTTCGCTCAGACGTGGAGCTCGAGGTATGGATCTCACACGTGTTTTAGTTGTCATAGTGGGACATGTTCTCCAAAAGCCAATTAATTGCCTTTGCAAGCAGTCTTGTATGCGACGTGGACAGGTGATGAACAATGTGAAGTGTAGCAATGTAGAATTCTGGCCTGATGGTTAGAGAGTCAGACTTGTAACTCAAAGGTCGCAGGTTCCATTCCTGATGCTGGCAAGAAGCGACTAAGATGCCCTTGAGCAAGTCACTGAGTGTTAGTTTTAAGTATGGGTTGCTGTACCTTGACCAATATGTCACTTTTAGTCTGTATACTGTATATCACCAACATATGTCACTTTTAGTCTGTATACTGTATATACAGTCTGACAAGACAAGAATTAATTAAAGAGCACAATCACAGTGATACAGCCTGCCAACATGACAGTCGTTTTGTTTTGTTTGTTTTTAGCAAATCCTGGCACCTTACACAGACTTTCACTACAGACACAACCCAGACACTGCAGAGGGTCAACTCAAGTGAGTGTACTGCTTTAAGACCTTTTATAGTCATAGGAAAACACTGCAAGGAAAATGCTTGGAAAAGGCAGATTTTCTGGTCGTGCTTTTAGACGTGTGTGTTTTTTTTTTTAAAGGGAGGACAGGGAGGCTCGGTTTCTGGCCAGTAAGATGTCAATTGTTGCTTCCTTTCGCTCTTGGTCAGGTAAGCATTTCTTAATACTTGAATCCACTTAGAATAAATCAGTCTTACAAAGATACAGTTGGTCATAGCCAGGTTTACATCTTCTACCCACGTCCATATTTTGTAATATTTTGCCCGGACTGGACTCTTATCCAAAGTACATTCAAGGTGTATAATGAATTAACAAGCATCCTTGGTGTTGCTACCGCCACGTTCTACCGGGTGAGCTACATATTCTGTGGAAATCCCATTCTGTGGCAATTTTGTGGGTGTTGACTTTGTGCATATCAAGTTATCTCTTAAATTAGCCAAAATAATAATATTAGTTATATAATAAAATACCTACCGGAATACCCGGCATTCTAGATATGTCACACATCTGATGTTATCAATACCATAGAGGTGATGTGTAACACTGTAGATAACAAACCAGTTCAGCCAGTATGCATCTTTTAAATTGAATTTCCTTGTAAATACACCTGCCACGCAGTGTGTGTGTGTCTGTGTGTTATAGCTGTATTTGCAAATGTTGTCTTGCAACTGAACCCCTTTTGTTCCACTGTACTGCAGGCATCATTAACCTCTGCAAGTCAGGCAACTCTGGGATCCAGTCTCTCATTGGTCTGCTGTGTATACCAAATATGGAAGTGAGGGTATGATGACATACAGTTAAATAGCTTGTACGCACAGGATGCAAATCAAGTAACTGTATCCTATTATTTAAAAAAAGAAACATTGTTGTGCTTATTTTGTGTTTTATATATATTAATCAATGACATACACATTAGTAACAATAATGGCTTAGATAATGCAGTCATATTATTCAAGCTCAAAACTCATGCTGAGGTGTTTGACACATCAATCCCTTCTCAGCAAGGTCTGCTGGAGGTGATGTATGAGATATTCAGACTTCCTGTTCCCGTGGCGACACATGATTTCATAGAAGCGCTTCTCAGTGTGGGTAAGTGCCACCTCTGTCTGTTCACACCGATTGACAGATATCCATATGTCACTTCCAGACCTTTACAACATTCAGTGTGAAATCGCATTGACAGAAACACGTCATGCTTTCCATTTCCAGACCCCAGCAGGTTTCAAGACACCTGGAGACTGTCAGATGGTTTTGTAGCCTCAGAAGCCAAAATTATACTTCCGCATAGAGCACGGTCCAGGTAAAAGCATGTGATCAGCTTAATTAACCTTGAAGCTGAACTAACTCGTGAAGCAAAATAGATCTGTCATCCACCTTGAAAGCGTTGACTTAAAAATCTCACACGTGTTTGTGTTCTTTGTATCCGCCCAGACCTGATTTGATGGATAACTATCTCGCCTTGCTACTTTCTGCCTTCATCCACAGTGGACTTTTAGAGGTACTGTAACCTATTTACATTCTAAATGTGGATTTCAAATCTCATTGTGAATAATTTTTGATGCATATTGTTCCGTACAGTTATTTCTCAGGCTCAACTAGTCTTTCAACTAGTCTCATACGTTTGTTTACAGGGTCTGGTTGAGGTGATCAGCAGCAGTGATGATAACATTGCTGTCCATGCGACCATCCTCTTAGGAGAGCTCCTGCACATGGTATTGTTTCGCAATCATTACCGTAAATTATTGCAGCAGCTTCAACTTGCATCATATCACGAATGACCTTGATTAATCTTCCTTTTGTTTTCAGGCCAACACCATCCTCCCTCATTCCCACAGTCACCACCTGCACTGCCTACCCACCCTGATGAACATGGCTGCTTCTTTTGATATTTCTCAGGAGAAAAGACTGTGAGTTAGCTGTCTTGTCCTACATAGCTAGCATATTCCTATCTGACACTGTGATTTGATGGCGATGCTGCTTGCGATTCGCAGACGGGCCAGTGCCGCTGTGAATTACTTGAAGCGATTTCACGAGAAGAAGAAACGGGGCCCCAAACCCAACAGTCTTTACTTGGATCACATTATCCGCAAATCTCTGGCTGCTCATCAATGTCGGGACCAGCACCTCCGGCCCCAGAGAGACATTTATGTCATTAGGGTAAGCACTGCTGGCTTGGTGAATGCTGTGGAGTTGATTTGTTTATATGGGATCTGTGGTCTCGGGGTCACAAATATGATCTTGCAGGAAGAGTTGCAGGTTCCAATCTTTTAAGTTGCTTTGGATAAAAGTCAGTTAATGAGTATATTTTTGGGGCCTTCTTAGGACACAGAGGAAGCTTTAATGGCACACCTTAAAGACAGCCAGATTCTCAATCATAAGCAGAACTTGGACTGGAATTGGGTCCTGATCAGTACCATATTAAAGGTAAGAGCTGGGGAATTGATCTTTGTATTCTGTAATCACCTTGAGGTCTGTTTACACAGAGTCTGATGTGACAAAAGTATGAAATATTTGGTAACTTATCTTAGAATCTGAATAAGTTGTTTGGAATGTCTGAACAAGACAAAAAAATGAAAACATTATTGTTTAGTTTTAAGTTCCTGTGAGCTTGTTTATTCTGTTGAAATTTCTGATGTTGTTTTGTAAACAGGCACATAATTGTGCAATTGTAAAATCTTTTCTAATTTGTTATTTTTAATTATGTCGCAGTGGCCTAACGTCAACCTTCGGAACAACAAAGATGAGCAGCTGCACAAGTAAGCACAATTGAGTTGAACATTCCAGGAAATCTTGTCAGGCTGCCCTTCATCAATGTAACACCTACGTTTTCACTCTCAGGTTTGTGCGCAGGCTGCTGTTTTTCTACAAGCCCAGCAGCAAGCTCTATGCTGGCCTGGAGCTGGACCACAGCAAGGCCAAACAGTTAACAGTGGTGGGCTGTCAGTTTATCGAGTTCCTGCTGGAGTCAGATGAGGTGAGATGAAAAAACTTCATAAAACAACTGAGTCCTAAAGAGACAGAACACCCAAAAATAAAACCAAGATTTGTTGTGCGGTTTATAAAAGAAAGTGGCTTGGATGACGTAAGAATCAGGAGATTATACTTTTTCATTTTTGGTGAAACTTTCTCCTTAACCTGTGAGAAATCTTCCACAATGTGTGCTAAAGGTTTGTGTTACTGTCTCCTCAGGATGGGCAGGGGTATCTTGAGGACCTAGTAAAGGACATTGTGCAGTGGTTGTCCTCGTCTTCTGGGCTAAAGCCAGACCGTAGTCTTCAGAGCAACGGCCTCCTCACCACCCTCAGCCAGCACTACTTTCTCTTCCTGGGCACTCTGTCAGCCCACCCACAGGGGGTGAAGATGCTTGAGAAGTGCAGTGTCTTCCAATGGTTAGTCTCTAGAGGTCCTATAGTGTTCCTTGGTTTATAGTGTTCCTTGGTTTATAGTGTTCCTTGGTTTATAGTGTTCCTTTGTTTATAGTGTTCCTGTAGTCTATAGTGTTTCTGTATTCCTCTAGTTTATAATTTCTGTAGCTCAGAACCATTAGCAGCACAAAAGGTTGTAGGTTTGATTCCCAGGGAACATATATACTGATTAACTGTATACCTTGAATGCATTGTAAGTTGCTTTGAATAGAAGTATCTGCCAAATGTAATGTAGATCTTGCATAAAAGGTGGTCATAAAGTAGCCATGCACAGTATAGTGGTGACCAAATTATACGATTTCTGCATTGTAGAAAATTACAATATCTGCGTGTCTTGTTGTGAATATATATATGGTCTGATGGACGCTAGGATGGATGCTAGAAATGATGCATATCTTCTCTTATTTTGCCAGCCTGCTGAACCTATGTTCTCTGAAGAACCAAGACCATCTTCTGAAGCTGATTGTTTCCACACTGGATTACAGCCGTGATGGCTTAGCACGAGTTATTCTCTCAAAGATCCTCACTGCTGCCACTGATGTAAGAGACAGAGAAACTGTACTTTGGGCATGCTTACCTTCAACCCATTGAGCCATAAGTAGCAAAACGTATGCTGCTAAAAGCTTTCCCCATGCTACTAGATCAGTAATGAATTTTGATCAATCCAACAGAATATATCCAGTTAACTACGCCAAAAAATTATAGATCTACAACAATGACTGTGCAAGTTCCTACATGTTTCTCAACATTATTTTGGCACAGAATTGCAGGCTGTACGCCACCAAGCATCTGCGGGTGCTGCTCCGAGCTAATGTGGAGTTCTTCAGCAACTGGGGTATGGAGCTGCTGGTGACTCAGCTTCATGACCGCAACAAAGCCATCTCAGTGGAAGCTTTGGACATATTGGATGAGGCTTGTGAAGATAAGGTGACATCAGTTAACCTATAAGGGCATAAAGCTGTTAGATTAACAATGACATGTAATGAACCACTACGATATGAGACGTATAAAAAAACACGTAATAAAAATATAAAAGACGCAAAATGTTATTTTCTTAATTGAATTCATTAAATTGCCCTCTTGTATTCCTAGGCAAACCTCCATGCCCTGATTCAGTTGAAACCAGCACTAACTCATCTAGGAGACAAGGGTGTGCTATTGCTGCTACGGTAAATTTTTAATTCCTTAAAACTCCTCTATATAACTCAATTATATAATCTAAATATTATCATAACTAAAATGTTTTGGTAGTTAATAAGCGTTAGACAAACTTATGTTTAGTCTTGCATAGCCAGACCTTTAGAATAACGGCAGGGGTTCTGGACTCCATAGCAGCTTTCATTGGTCAAGGACTGGCCAAGAGGCCATTTGATTGACATGTAAAGCAATCGATTACCGTTTGTTCAGCATCATTCTTTTGGGTGGTTAACGTTAAAGAAGACATCACACTCGTCTCGCAGAAATCCTGTAGAACCAATCACATAATGACTTCAAAACTCCTGAAGTGTTTCTTATTTTGTGTGCATCAGATGTTCAGTCAATAGTCTGTGGGTATGACGTCCAAGGCTAAAACAAACTTACTGGGAATACATTGTTATATTATAACTTGCAATAAATTCCATATGGTGTTGTTTTATGTTAAACAGTTTATTCTTAACTGAAGATTTGTCATCCATACCTAGGTTCTTGTCCATACCAAAGGGGTTCTCCTATCTAAATGAGAGGGGATATGTCACTAAGCAACTTGAAAAGTGGCAGAAGGTAATTTATCTTTGCCAGTATTCTGATTTCGAAAGCCTGAACAAATTTACCATGGTTTATGATTTTAGAACTAATTATTGTACATTCATTTCTTATTGTTTTTACAAATCTTCGTATTTAAGTATTCAAGTTAGATTACGTAATGTTAGCTCAGTCACACAATACCCAGTCTATTTATTATTATTATAGAAAATACACCTCTGTTCCCCTGTAGGAATATAACCTCAAATATGTGGACCTCATAGAGGAGCAGCTAAATGAAGCTCTCACTACTTATCGCAAACCAGTGGATGGAGATAATTATGTGCGACGTAGCAACCAAAGGTTTGGCTGGAAATTTCTATAACTCCATTTTTTTTAGTTTAAAGATACAGTATCATTGTTTCTTTCGTTTGTTAGTTTTTAGCATCTAAAATGAAGGTTTTTTTAAACAGGTTACAAAGGCCAAATGTTTATCTTCCTGTGCATCTGTATGGACAACTTGTGCATGATAAAACAGGCTGTCATTTACTGGAAGCTCAGGCAAGTGTTTTGGAATAATGACCAGTTGTTCTTATTGCTTAACTGTTTCATTCAATGTTGATCCGGCCCAGCCGGTACTGATATGGTTTTGAGTTTCACTGTGCGGCTGATAATGGAGTTCTTTGTAATGCGTCATTCTTGGCCTTAGTAACGCAGGCGTTTTCACAACCACTTTTGATCCGATCTTTACTTTGCTAAATAACAGAAAGGACAAAACCTGTGTTTACTTCACTCGAATGGTGTGCTTGACCAGCTACGAGAAAAATGGCAGCCAGGCAATAGACAAGAGTCCAGTCGGAACTGTGCGGAGAATTACGGGCCCAGAATAGTTTGTAATTGTGCCGTGCCGAACCTAGCTCAAATGGAAATGTAGACGTAACTGTTCCTGGCCTAATGGTGGAAAAGCGACTGTAGCACAGTATGTCCAAACAACACCTGTTTTTTGTCTTTGACAGAATGTGGTTCCAGATCTGAGCTACACAGTCCGTTGCCCCGTACTGGACAAATGGGAAGGCATAAAACAACTCAAAGCTGCACTTTGGGCCCTGGTGAGCTGCTATGTGTGCGGGAGATTTTGGTATTTGTTTTGTAAGAGTAAAAGTGTTGAGTCATTTCTTTGTGATCGTTTTTTATTTCTCAGTAGCATTAGTGATAATATCAGTTCATATTATTAAATGTTTCTCCCGTCTGTTGTGTTTTTCTGTCTGTTTTTCTAAAGGGAAACATTGGCACATCTAACTGGGGGCTAAACCTCCTGCAAGAGGAGAACGTGGTTCCAGACATTGTCGCTCTTGCCCATGATTGTGAGGTTCTGTCTGTTAGGGGGTAGGTAGTAAAACTGACCTAATTAATGCAATTATTTATGCAATAATTGCATTTAAAGAGATTCTTGCATCATTAACTTACCCTCATGTTATTCCGAACCTGTATTACTTTTTGCTTCTAAGGAACACAAAATAAGATATTTTGAAGTATGTTCGTAACCAAACAACAGTGGCACCTGTGCACTTCCATTGTATGAACCCAAAACCCAGAGGCATTTTTCAAAATCTCTTCTTTTGTGTTCCACAGAAGAAAAAGTCACATAGGTTTGGAATGACGTGAGGGTGAGAAACATTTTATTTTGGGGTAAATTAAGTTAGACATGTAGCCCAGTTTGTAGTGTGATGCAAGTGTACCAGGTTCGAACCGGGCTCAGATCATTTCCTGATTTTCTCCCACACCTCTCTTCTTCTTGTAATTTTTTAATGAATACATTTTTTTATAAAACGTTATTGATAAGCCCAGAATGAAAATGACTTCAGACTGAAGATGTTCAGAAGATGTCTGATGTCATGATGATTTCACCGTAATGGTGTTAATGGTGATAATGTACCAGTCCAAATTTATCAAAAGGTTTTGATCCCATCGGGCCAATAAAGTTATTGAGTTATGTCAGTTTGTAAATCTTTAAAGCTAATTTACCTTTGGGAATTTCTAATGGCTTTCATAATAGCAGTTTTGGATTATAAAACAGGATCTATGGTTAACATTACACGAGAGACTCTGGTTTTGTTTTACAACATAACTTAGACACAGTCATACCTCACACAAACCCCTTTGTTTTTGTTTTTAGCTTACTAAAATAGCACACTATCATACTTCAAAAGTACGTTGTATAATAAAACAGGAACTGTACTGGAATTGATGTGCTGTTATTTTTCCTCAAAGGATGTATTGTTCCATATCTCACAGATAAAAACTACAAACATCTTACATTTGCATTGCATTATGTTCACTATCTACTTCCTGGCAAATGTGCAATTCTGTGACATTATTGCGCAACTGTCTAAAAAAGGGTCTCTCTCCATTTGCTGACTAAGCATTAGCAATTAACTTCTGTTGTTGCAAATGCTTGTACAGTTTCAAAATGATTTCCCAGGAACCATCATCAGGGTTTTCCAGGGTTAGAATGACTCATGTCTCATTCATCCTCCCTATTTATCAGTCTTGCATTCTTTAATTTGAAATGCTCTAGAGTCTCTGCTTTGACACGTTTGTTTTTTGACTTTGACTTTCTCTCATGTTTTGCTCTCAGGACGTGTCTTTACGTTCTTGGACTCATTTCAAAAACGAAGCAGGGCTGCGAGCTGCTCAAACAGCAGGGCTGGGATGCAGTCAGGCACAATCGCAGGCAGCTGTGGCCTGTGGTTCCGGATGAGGTGGAGCAGCAGCAGAACCCACAGCAGAACTCACACCAGCAGCAGCATCAGCAGCCCCTCATCCAGCTGTCCTCAGCTCCCAGTACCCTCAGCCTGAACTCTGAGTCCACCAGCTCCAGACACAACAGCGAGAGTGACTCCACTCAGCCCAGTGAGTGCTGCTGCTCACACCCACTCAGCTATTGCTCATGGCCCTTATTGCAACATTGTGGTTTAGGGTGGAGGTCAGCCTTACCACCTTTCAAATGGGGCCCATATATTTATCTTCTGTTTATCCTTTGATCGTTCTTGTCTTGGATTTGTGATGTGAAAAAGTAGATATGTTGAAAGTAGATATATAAAGTGGATTCATTTCGAGAACATTTACAGATTAAGGTGATATTATGTAGCAAAACAGTGAAAACCTGATTTACAGAGAAGTGTAAGTATGCGTTTGCAGGCATGTGCCAAAGTCGCCCCCACATTGTTCTGGGTGGCTGCCAGGACATAGTTTTGCGGTTGCTTATATGTTTTGGGTGGTTTTAAGCCCTTTTTTCTGTTTGTTTTGTGACTAGTCATAATCTTTGCCAATGTGCTGTCTGACACATTTTAGTCAGTCATTTTGTCTTATTTTTGTCATCAGCTGCTTGCTTGTTCCTTTCAGTTTATCGGTGTAGGTGTAAGTGGTGCCGTCTGTAATTAGACATTTACAGAAGCATTTTTCAGACGGCTTTCATCAGAACAGTCTTATCCAGATAGATTGTCAGTGTTTTGAAGTTTGCAGTTAATGATCATGTTTTGAAGCTACAGTCCGTAACTTTTATCTCTGTGTCGCCATCTCTGTTTGAAACGTAAAATTGCAGGTTACCTTACGTAAAGTCAAATGAAATGAGAAAATTATACCGGCAACTCTAATTTTAAATCATTATTTTAAATGTACCGATGCAATCGGTATCTATCTGTTATATACTTAGTAACTTTTTTTGTTTAAAAACACAATCAAACAAACAAACAAAACAAATGTCACAGATTGCAGGTTTAAATGTGGGTGTGCTTGATTACAAATTGTTTAAAAATATATTTGAAGTCATTCCCTGACTGTTACGCATCAACCAATTACAGCAGAATTCTAGAAATGGCACCATTCTTACTTAATGGTCTGGCTGGGTCTACGGTTATGCACAGCTGTGTTCCCAAAATATACTGAATAATGTTTTTCACCTCAGACAGACTGTGTTTGTAGATGAGTAAGCAGTGTGTAAGCTTGCCTCACATAAAAAATTGGCAGAGGGGAAAAGTTTAAGCTTTTCTCAGCCAGCCCTTCAAACATTGTAGCCATTGTGTCCCACCGGTCTACCCCCCACGTACTTTCCTGCACAGCTGAAGAGATTTAAAACTGTTTATTTAGCCTAACTGTAAATAAGCGGTTTCAATAAATCACGTGACATCACAGACCTGTGCTTGTGTGACATCGTCAAGGTGGGATTTATAAATGAACTATAATTTTTACCAGAAATGAGTCACATTTCAACATGTATAAAAATGTGGAATTGCTTTCTTTCAGGCATGTACATCCTGGGTGATGAAAATTTGGAAAGCCCCGAGTTGTCTGAGGACCAGCCCCTGTACTTTAGGCCCAAGCTCCTAAAGGACCGCAGCCCCTTCACCATTTTGTCCTCTAGCCGGCTCGTACGTAACCGCTTCCTCATCTCCCTCTCTGGAAAGAAACTCCGCAGTACCAGTGATCCCAAAGGCACCGTTAGCAGCGCTAAGCTCAATGAAGAGACGCTCGGAGGCCTTAGGAGGATTCGCACGGTCACTGACCCCTCCATATACTCTCCCGTTCAAAGTGATGTGTTCGGTCCTGTGTTTACTGATGGACACCTGCCAAAGAGTCCCAGTGTTAGTCTGGAGACCTCTTTTGTGGCCAGCAAGACTTCGGACACCCAGGGCAGCACGTCCAGTATTGGGGATCAGGAGGTACGTCTGCACAGAACTACAGAACGGAGCTCAGGGGTTGAAGAAAGCCAGCGAGAGCAGACCAGTCGGGAAAGGCTGGCCGGCGATGGCCCTGCCTCTGGGGGCGGGGCTCAGTTCAAAAGCCGCAGTCAGAGTTTCAACACGGACACGACCACCAGTGGCATCAGCTCCATGAGTTCCAGCCCATCTCGAGAGACGGTGAGCGGCGTAGACTCGTCGACCAATGACACTGACTGCGTTAGCCTCAACACGGTCGTTAGCACTCAGACTATCAAAACACTGCACTCCCTCACGCCCCAGTCCAACCACCTGTCCCTGTCCAAATCTAACTCAGTGCTACTGATGCCCCCGGGCTCCTCACACACTCTACCGCGCAGGGCCCAGTCCCTTAAATCCCCCTCGGTCACCACCATCTCAAGCTTGACAGACTGCAGCTCCATGTACACTAGCCCGCGGGACGCGTTGGGTTACGCTACCCTCAAACGACTGCAGCAGCAACGCATCCACCCCTCGCTCTCCCATAGCGAGGCACTCGCCTCTCCAGCCAAAGACGTGCTCTTCACAGATGCCATCACCATGAAAACCGGCAGCCTGGACTCCAGACTCACACCGCGGAGGTAAAATCAGATGGACCCGCAGATGGTGCAAAAACATTCTTGTTTATGTCATAACTTTTTATCTCAATTTATTTTTTTGGCCTTTTTACACCATAAATTGTGTAACAGAATGTTCACAGATGTCATCCGCGGATGGTTGAAGAGGTGGTTAGATTCCACATGGAAAAATTATGGAGCCATCCTTTGTTTTTCATCTCGAAATGTATCTTGACACTAGGTGTATCGCAACTATTAGATAGCACTTAAAAATCCGATCCTATTTTGCTGTCCAAATACGAGAATTGTTTTCCTAAGTGAATATAAAGGCATGTTGTGTTATCCCACGTAAGGCAAATGACACCCAAAAAGCCCCTGCTAAACACACTGCTCCCCTCTGTAAATAATGCGGTCTATGTTTTTGATGGTCCCTCTCAGGTATACTAAAAAGCGCTTCAGATGTCTGGGCCAGGGTTCGAGCAGGCCCCATCGCAGATCTCTGCTTCCACGGTGCGTGGACAATCCCCCGGGCCGACGTTTCCCTCTTTCAGTTTAAAAATTCACTTTAGCCCATATTTAAAAATAAAGTCCCGGGTGCTCGCCTCTTGTTTCACCCCTTTTAATTTTTTGCATTCCTCATTAGCGTTCCCACAGCCCATCCTTAACCTGATTCTCAACCATGACTCCCCAGTCCTTCAAATTGCCTCCCCAGTAAGACAAAATAAACTTTCCTCATACCTCATTGATTGTATGTAGTTCTAAAAAGACTTTCTAACCTAACCATTATCCTAGTTCGTTATCCCAGAATTCCTCAAGTAGTTTGCAGATCCCGTAAGCAGATGAAAATTCCCACCTCACACTAGATACATTCCCACATTTAATCAAAGAAGCATGTAGAGAATGTTTGCATTTGCTCGAGCCGGCCAGTGAGGACCAGCTGCTCTGAAATATCTGCAGACATCAGTGTCAGAGCAAACACATCCAAAATGTCCAGAGAAGCATTTTTGTGCTTCTTTTCCGCAACTTCCAAACGCTGCTTCTCTCTGATCTCTTCCCTGCTGTATTTTTCTCTGTGAGCGCAGGTTTCTCAAAGCTCTGAGTTTTGCATCTCTGGATAAAGAGGATCTCCTGAGCCCCATCAGTCAGACCTCACTGCAACGCTCCTCGTCAGTGCGGTCCATGGTCTCCAGTGCCACATACGGCAGCTCTGATGACTACATCGGTCTTGCCCTGCCAATGGACATCAACAGCATGTTCCAGGTACAAACCACTTGGCCTGTCTCCTTGACGATCCAATAACCAGCGTTGAGACGGATGACTATTTCCTGTTTGACATTAACATACAAATGTGATACATTGGATCAAAACAAGGACAGGAGCTCTTATTTTATGACTGCATGCATTAAACTTGCTTGTTTGGTTGCTACCTAGATTAAAGACATGCCATACTTCCAAAAGAGGACGAGTCCACCATCAGAAGACAGATCAGCAAAGTTCTTCTCAGGAGATGCAGACGGTACAGATGTCAATGGTTTTTATTATGTGAGAGGGTTTTTGCCACAGTATCAGTGGCTAACTGCTGTTGGTTGTCCTCAGGTTCCGGTGAAGGATCTAGACATTTAAAGTCTCAGCTGAGTATTACAGAGTTGATTGCGGTGAGCCGAACGGATCAGCAGCAGCTGCTGGGCTCAGAGGAAACCGGCCTGCAGGAGCACAATGAAGAAAACTGTCTTTACTGTGCAGGACTGTATGTGCTTGGCTGCAATTCAAACACACCCACCCAAAACCACCCAGGTAAGATACAGACCTGTTCCTCATAGTTCCTCACCAAACTGAATTACATGGAAAAATTGAATGTTTGCTTACTATCATGTTTATTCAAACCCATGTGACTTACTTTTTTTAGTTAAACACAAAGGGCAAACTCTTTTTTTGTTTATAGTGGGCAGGTTTTTGTAAAGGAAAGTAGTTGAGAACTGGGTCTTTTAGACTCCAAAATGACTTTATGGTCCTCTTCTATCATTTTTGAGGTCGACACCACTAATCCCCATTCACACCTTTGCTGATTAAGTGGTTTGACCTTAATATTTTTGTAGAGTACGCTGATGCTCCATACTCGGAATGGTGCAATCAGACCATACACAACTTGGAGGTGATGCCCCAGTCCAAGTTCTCAGGAGTTTCTGGCTGCAGTGATGCTGTTTCCCAGAGCTCTGGTGGCAGCACACGCAGCACTGAGCTCGTTCTTGGTAAGTAAACTGCTGGACTGAACATGTCTTCACATCAAATGTAATATCCACCAAAGCTTGCAAGAAGCACATTTGAATCCATCTAATTCAGATTCAGATCTAAATCAGATTAGAATCAATTCAATGACATGCATTTCACTTTAGGCCGTTTGAGCTTGATAGTTCGTCCGCATGTGCCGTCTCTTACAGGAGTTAAAAACATTCCAGAAGATGCTCCAGCTTGCCGTGTTCTCCTGAGGAAGGAGGTGCTTCGGCTGGTCATTAACCTCAGCTCCTCAGTGGGGACCAAAGGGAACGAAACAGGACTCCTCACGTAAGGAGACGAGTCTTCCACACTGACTTGAACTTAGGCTGTCAAAATTATTTCTTCATCCTTAACACACATTGAACCCTAATTGGGAGAATCATTATTAGTACAGCTGGAAGACATTCCGGTTATTATAAGATTATGATTATATAGGGTTATTGGAATAAAATGCGAAAATAAAGGGAAGTATTATTAGTTACGTTTATGCCTCATCTCAATGCTTGAATGTGTTTGCATTTCAGAATCAAGGAAAAGTTTCCGTATGCGTTTGATGACATCTGCTTGTACTCTGAAGTTTCCTGCTTGTTGGCTCACTGCATGTTCAGACTGGCTTCACGACGCTTTATTCAGGAACTCTTCCAGGATGTCCAATTCATTCCGGTAGTGTTAATAAAAATGCAAAACAGTCCCCTCAAGTCTAAACATGAGTTGTGTACCTGATCCAGGTGCATTGTAAGTGCTTTAAGAAGCATGTTTTGCTCCTGAAATTATTATTTATCGTAAAACCCTTATTCTAGATCACAGATTTACTTGTGTGTAATAATATTTAAATGTTAATTCCGGACATTTCCTCACAAATATTCCTATTATAATACTAATGCATTAATGAGTGATGTCCTATCTCTGTTTGTTATTTCATGTTTGGTTTTAGATGTACGAGGAGGCTGAGAGCATTTTGTCAATGCCCAAGAAGTCCACCACTCTAGATCCTCCATCAGAGCCCTGATCTCCTGGACAATTTTACAATATTCTCTTCCCTGAGGCACCAAGCTGTCATTCCATTATCCAGGCCACACACTTGGAGATCATGCAATAAGAAACCAGGGCTGTGGGATAGATACAGGTGGGTTGAATTCAAATCTATCTTGGATCTTTCCGCAGAGAGAGAAAGCGGTACATTACAAGAACAAACAGATCTGAAGATAAACACTCTGCACAGATGCTCTGCAGACATACAGTGGACGTTGTAACCAAATAATCCTGTTGACTGACGGTTACGAACTGTAACGCATCGTACGGAAAGTGAAGCTGAATTCCAGTGGAGAATAAGCAAGTCAATGCAAATTATATTTAAAACACAAACAAAATTCAGGACTCTCTAGGATGTTTGAGTCAATTTTGTTCAGCCATTATTTGCGATGACTTATGCGTCTAGTTGCACGTAACTTTAAAATTTTATCCAAAGCGGATCCCTCAACACTACAACATTCCGGTAGCTTCTCCTTGGAATTTTCTCATACTAATTTTGGCTCTTGAAGAAACATGAAGAGGCTTTCGCATCGCATATGAGCAGCAAGACGTTCTGATGTGATTGCTTGGCGAGACAATCATCATTAAGTAATAATAACAACCAACTGCCAATTATTATTTCCTTTTTGTACCCAATTCGTGTAAATTTTTCTCTGTCTTCAAGTCGACTTCTATCTTGAGGTAGCAGACACCAATCCCCAAGTTAATGTGTTTGCACATACACGATGGTGTAGCTACACAATTGTACAATATTAACGGTATTGTATGATTGTGTAGCCGTGTTAACTGACTTCTGAAACATCATACAAAATATTTTACATTTGATGAAACAATAGGGGACAAGATATTTATTTATTTATGTACTTATTTATTGTTTGGTCCAAGCAGCTTTTAGGTCCCTTACACTTCATTTCCTGCCTGGCAGTCGACTGAAAACATGTTTTGCTTCTGCTGTTTAGCAGGCTGATTCTGCTTTGTTTTTAAGTAATTGTGATGCTCAATCAAATGGATCACTACTTACGCAGTCGTCTTATAAAAAAACACCTATTTTATGATGTTTATGCTCTGACACAAAAGTCATCAGTTATCTGTGTTATCTTTCGTCTTGAAGTCATTTGTTCCAAATATTTTTCTGTTTGTCTCGCTCATGAGTTGTTTTTAACACTTTTTTTCAGAGTAAACTGACAAGTTTGTTATCAAAAAAAGTTAGTGAATATACAGCCTGTATGTTCTACATCTATGTCATTTGGCCAAATGACACGTTCTGCTTATAAATTGAACTAGACGCAGCCCGTGAACAAGAATTAATTATTATGCTTTAACATTTACAGCAGCAATTCTCAGTATTTTGGTCGAATAAGGTCTCGGTATGTCTTGAGGGTTAGTTCTAGTTAACATTGCATAATAACTTTACCAAAAAAAGGATTTATCTGCATTTGTATTTGTAAATTAAAGGTAATATTCGAATGATTTCTATGCAATGTGGCTGTAAATTTTTATATGCATAATTGTCTTATTGATAAAAGGACGATCAATTTGTGTTGTTGGCTGGGTAATTTAGCTATATAGGCAGCTTTAATTTTTTCGGACATTTTTATGAATGCATGGAATTGCCATTTTAATTTATTATAGAAGCTAATAATTCTGCCTTGGCTTTTAAATTAGGCATCAGGTTTAAACTGCCATGTTTTTTATATTGTGAATGACTAAATTATGAGTTTGACATGGCCAGCAGTAATACTAGTAGTTGTAGTAATTTCTTTTAGGCTTCTAAAAAAAATTATAATTGCATGTGCATTCTTACCCCCATTTGTAATATAATGCATAGAAATAAAAGATCAACTTGGAATTTAAGTGGTACTGGCTTATATGCTGCTGCTTAAGCTAAATAGTAAGGTTTGAATTTATGTACGGGTTGGTAAAATCATTGACACGTTGGGATTATTTAAGAAAATAATGGAAAATAATTTGTGATCAAAGTAAATCTCTTTTCCGGAACCTTTCCCTAATAATTCCTCCTGTCTAGATAAATCACTGTAGCAGTGAGCATGCTTCTAGATCACCCAAGCCATTAGCATCAGAGGTTTGTGAGTGATATCCCAGAATGCAATGGTTCTTTGTGGGTCTTTCTCCACAGTGTTAAATTATGTTCTTGCTTTGTCTTTCTTCCACTGGGGGTAATGTGCACCCCTCAGGACGACCGTAAGCCATCGTTCATTGTTTTTAAGAGAACTTTTAAATATAATGCTGATATTAACTGCACTGGTGTTTTTAAAACCTCAACAGCAACGTTATTTCAAAACACTGATCAACTGACTTGGTGGACGAAGTTCCAAATGTTTTGAAGGGGTTGTGTTTCTTCATCACCATTGAGGCTAAAAGTGTAAAGGAAATGCATACATTTTAAATGTGTTTTTGTTTATTGTAAACCTAAAACGAATTGCACCTTCCTGTGATTTTTGTTTTCTTTAAGTGCACTCTTGATTTTGCAGAGCACTGAATGAGATTCAAGCACCATTTAATAATGAATTTGCAGAGACAGATGCAAGTGTAATTTATATTTTTCCTGAAGGGAAAAGGTCTTAAACTGTTGTACATACTTCTGATGTTATCTTAATTATGGACTTTCTTGTATAATTTAATGTGTTTTGGGTGAGGTTGGGGGGCATTAGTTATATGAGCCTTGAGAAACAATCTAATGAAAGGGATGCATCCTTAATAAAAAATAAACCTAAACTTTCTTGATTAGCTTCTCAGGTGTTTTTTTTTAATGTAGGCTTACACATGCTCTCTCTCTCTCTCCCTCTCTCTTTCTCTCTCTGTTTAACTACCCATCTTTTAAAATCATATCTGGGTGGCTTTGGCAAATTTTAGGCAAAGGATGGCGTGATTTATTTTGGGTGTTTATATCTTCCTCGTTTTCATATTAATGTTATTCAATAGTTGTATTAAGTTCCGTTATAATTTGCTTAATTGGTAGTATACATTGCTTCTGTCGTACATCGTTTTGTGAAATACTTTACGCTACATGAACCCGTTTTACCACGGTCCATTGTGATCTTCCTCACAACCAGTGGGGAAAAAACATCAAACGTACTCACGTCTACCTGTAATGATCACGTGAAATAGGAATTAAGTGGAACTGTGGAAATCGTCGATACTGAAAGTAACTTGCAAATGCTGCTGAAAAAAGGGTCTCAATGCGGCGCTGCTGTTAAAACTCGTAATTTCCCGCATGCTCCCACTAAGAGCCTCCCACTTCCCTGACTTGTTGCTCCATTACTCAGGCACGTAAACTACAATTGTTTCTACTTTTTAAATGGGTTGATTTCACTCGTATATGACGAACTAAAACAATTAATTCCTCTGCCTACATTGTATATTGTGACTGGCGAGCACTTCGTTTAGGTAGGTTGTACTTTTCTTCTAACTGCTCCCTTTTCATCTCAGGGGAATTTAATAGAAATTCAGAAGTTAAACCGAAGTAGTAAACAAACAACAAAACAACTTATTATTTTCTTTATAAGTTAAGGTGTAATGTTTGAATGACAGACACGATTATTCTGAGTTGGACCAGTTTAGGAAAAGCAGTAACGCGCGTTTGTTTGGTTGTCTTCGCTGGATTTAATTATTTACAAAGATTTCAATACAAAAAAAACTCTCATCATGTATAATCTCTCGGATCGTTACAATAATACATTGTAAAATTGTACAGTATATCTCGTGATACGCATGTAAAACTAATAGTTTTAAAGTTTTTCGTTCAGTATGTGTAGAATAAGTGTTAAAATATTACATATTTATTCAAAAGTGATGATTTTATGGATTACCTTTATTTTTTACATTTTACGGTAATAGAGATGTTTAACCAACAACGATGACCAGTAGTAACGCATAAACAATTGACCCTTTCTCCAACAGGTGGAATATTTTGCACCTCACCTGTACGCAACCTGTACGGTCGGAACATAATAAGCGTTTCATTTTTGTGCTAGAAAGGGTTATCTGAAATCCCCTATTAGAAAACATTCATTGGGAGGAATTAATCAAACACAACTGATTGTAAAATGTAACAGCTAGGTCCGAGACGGCTATAACTTAAATAAACAATCGCCGTATTTCTTTATATACGTGTGCGTTCAGCCTGTTTATCATATTTGGTCCGTTTACCGTTGACTCATTTTATATGGCGACCGGCGATCTGTGTCTTAATATCGTAACTGATAGTGCAAATTTCCAGTAGTTAGGCACCAAAAATCACTGTTGTTGTTTTAAATGGCATTATGAATTAGATGTTTAGGGTTTTCAGAGTTCAAATTGAATTTTAAGTTACCGCGTTGTACTTTGTCTTGCTACGGGCGTATTTCGCTTACTTTTTACTCTGACAATGAGTTGAACGGTTTATGTCCACATAACAAATCACAAGAAATATTCTTTTTCTTATTCTGAGATGTGGACTATTGCCTGTTTTTACCTGCTGAATTGATTTAGACCCATTTTGTTTCCTTAGCAGATTCATTGCTGCTAGTTTCTAATGAAGCCATAAGTCGCCCAGAATCCGTTGCTCTTCTTGCCCTGTCATGTCACTTTGGCTTTTGTGGGTTTTGCTCTCTTCTCTGATTGGTCAAACCAAACAGGACGGTGAGTCCTTAAGGGAATGTGTTGCTGTGAAATTAAATGATCTCCCAAGAAAAAAACGTTGTAAACATAATAATAATAAATAATAATAATTTTAACGCTACATTGTTGGACCTTTAATAGCATAATTGAAACGTCATGTTTACAAATGATTGTGTCTGCAGACCACCTACTGCCTGTAAAAGATGTAACGGTGAGTGTAGATGACACCGGCGTTTCTAGAAGAGGTGCGTGGGTGCTGAATGTTGAATGGGGAGATGAATTTGTTGAAAATACTGAATCAAAGACGCTTCAGTATGACATTGAAGTCCTTCACACCGAGCAAATGAGGACGGTTCACTATGTAAGTGGCATCTATTAGTGTGGTTTCCCATAAGTGCCAGAGAAAAACACCTTCATTTGTGCAATGTGACATGGCTGTTTTAGGAGACTATACAGGTGAGGCCAAACATAACGAAACAGTATCACTGGAAATGGAAGTCACCTTTACCCCTACAGTGCACGTCCCATTCGGTCAGACTGAGACGCCGAGATCAACATCAAACTGGGGACTGGTCACCATTATACACCTATAAAGGTTTGTGGCCAAAAGTCAAACATCATATCCATTATACTGTATAACATAGTATTCAATATGATTGGTTAGCGTTTAAACGTCCCTTTGAAATTACAGGAAAAGATCTAAACGCCTTAAGCACAACTGTCTTACCTTACGACCAAGAATTCGTTGTTGGGAGCAACGTCACTTTCTGTTGCATAGTGAAGAGCGAGAAGATTCCGTCGAGTTCCTCTTATTTTACAATCCGCATCAGCAACAGCACGTACATCACGGAACCGCTTCACTTTCACAAGCCATTCCAACAAAAGGATCTAGTTTGTGACGATGGAGGCGCCACTGTATATATCGGCTGTAAGTGTAAACACTTCCTGTCCAATCTGATTCTCATTCAAAATCTCATTCATTTCAGTGGTATTTATATTCTCAGGCTGAAAAAGAAGTGATGTCTCTAGATAATTGCTTTATGTTTAATAAACCCATCCATTGTACGATATTTGGAATAAGAGAGAGTTCGTACATGCCATATGTTGATCTAAGTTCAAATAATGTCGAATGCTCCTAACTCCAATGGCTGCTGTACAGATCCTCCAGATGACCGGAATCTTACATGTGTCACGCGGGATCTCCGATTTGTGGAGTGTCGCTGGGAACGTGGTCGGGATACTTATATGGTCGGCGAAAGGAGAGAGACAAAGTACACACTTAATGGAAGGTACCTACGTCTATAACATCCACCCTTATGTGCAGTGAGTCTCATAATTGCTGACCTCATAACTTATGCTAATTAGGTTGTATTCTGTTTTAAGGTGTTTGTGTAACTATACATTTAAGTTCTGACTAATTAATTAACAACATGTACTTACTGAAGTCAGGTTGCATGTGATTAGTGTTCCTGTAGCTCAATTGGTAAAGCACTGCGTTAGCAGCACAGAGGTTGTGGGTTTAATTACCAGGAAACACACACTGATAAAATGTATAATTTGAATGTATTGTAAGTTGTTTTGAGTAAAAGCTTCTGCAAATGCGTAAAGATAAAATATAATTATGCATAAATTACTTTATTTAGTATAGTAAGTACACATAACATGCAACAAAGACACTGTAAAATAAAGTGTTACCACTAATTGTTTTAATTTATTAGAGACTGTCATTTTCCTCGCTGTGTCCTACCTGTGCACAATGTGACAAAGTGGACCCTGACTGCCAGAAATCCTCTGGGTGTGAAGACGATCAGTTATACAGCCGACCCCCTACACAGAGGTAAAACAGACAAAATTCATTCCCAGAATTCAGCATGGCCACAGTGGCACTAATTTTAACCACTTGTGAATTAAAATATCTGATCTTGTTCCTTTTCGCACAGTATGGTTGAAAGCGCCAGAGCACATCCTGTCTCGTGCTGTGTATGAAAAAAATGTCACTCTTCAGTGGAGCTGGAATGAGGAGCGATATGTTTCCCTTTCAATGAGATGTCAAGTGGAACTCAATGGACGGATTTACAAAGTTGGTGTAAAATAATCATTGAAGCCCATTTATTTACTCCTAAACAAAATCCATTTAGGCTGTTACATGCCTTCAGAAGGTTTTTATACAATACCACATTTTATTTGTTTACACAGAGGACCTTCAATGGAAAAGGACTGGATTCGATTGTCCTTGTAGATCTGCAGCCTTCTGTTGATTACACAGCTAAAGTGCAGTGTGGCTCTTCTGAGCACTTCTACAAGTGGGGTGACTGGAGTAATACTGTCAGCTTTAGAACAAAAGAGGATGGTGAGTGTGCACAGAATTGAGCTATTAGTATTTCTTCATCAGTAATCATGTTTTCATTTATTTATTTATTTTTATTTATTTTAAATATATAATAAATACATTCTATTAATGCTAAGTACATTGAAATAGATGTCAAAGGACTCAATTACAGACGTTTAATTATGACTCACTGATCATTCTCTCCTCAGTTCCGGAAGCGGTTGATGTTTGGATGCAATATTTGGAACAGAATATGTATGTTCTATGGAAGGTAGAAGCAGCAGATTTTAGCACTGCAGACAACAAACATTTCTGCCAAGAAACACTTACAAGAAACATTACAAGAAACATTTCTGCCAACTACTCATCCTTATGTTGTTTCAGACACATATGACTTATCTTCTTTCTTGGACCACTAAAGGAGATATTAGTCAGGAAAATGGCTGACAGCCTGTTTCGCCATTTACTGTAATTTTGTGGGAAAAGATCAGTGTCAATTTCTTTAAAATTTCCCCTCTTTTGTGTCATGGGGATAAAATTCATGTGAATTCGGAACAGCACAAGGGTGACTAAACGGTTTTCATTCATTTTGCTTTTTGTGGAAAGCCTAACAGATCTAATTTCTAATGTTTTAAAGCCTCTAACAAGAGAGCAAAGTCATGGGACGCTTACAGGCTACGAACTTACCATGAGTGACTCCGAAAAGAAGATCCATGTTGATCCCGAACTACAGTGCCACAGGATCAGTTCTGGAAATGAAAGAAGGGATCAAATGATCTCAGTCTCTGCCAAAAACTCAGCTGGGCTTTCTCCTCCTGCCAGCATAATCATACCAGTTTATCCTGGTAAGCACTGAAACGTTAACTCACTTGATCAGTATTTCTCAACCAAGGGGCTGGGGCACACTGAGGGACCCCAACAATATTCCAGGGGGTCCTCAAGATGCCTTACAATTATTTGAAATAAAACAAAACCTGCCTTAAAATAAGCGTAAATGATAATGCTGTAATGATATTATGCTGATATAATGATATTATGCTGTAAAATAATTTGGGGTATAAATTGCATGTGCGGGGGGAGGCTTCAAATATTGTGTGAAAGATGGTGGGGCTTTGAAGTCAAAAAGGTTGAGAACTGCAGCATTAGAGCATTTTTAAAATGTCTTAATAGATGTACAATGCTCTTCACAGACAGTAGTGTCCATATCAACCATATCAGTGGCAGTAATGGTGGCTTTGAGATGTCTTGGGAAGAAAGCTCCAGTTCCAGTTGTGGCTATGTTGTTGACTGGTTTCCAACCTACAGTAAGCAACAATGTGCTGTGCAATGGAAGAAGGTCCCATCTGGTCACTTAAGCACCAGAATTCAAGCAGGTCAGTTGGAAGCAAAGCGTTGAGTTTGGTCACATTTTGTTTAAACTTAATTCTGACCTGCCGTGATGTTTAAAATGACTTTATATTTCGCTAGTGGTGTTTGCCTAAAGTTTAATAACCCATTAATATCTCGTTGAGGGAAACATAAAGAAATCTGCATATTTAACTAATGAATTATAAGGAGTGAATGTTGATAAGAGTGTCAAAAGTCAAAACAGGATTTTGTGCTATAAAAATGCTTCAAAAACTACGATCCTTGTATTATTTTTTAATAACATTGATTTTAAAAATCTTTTCTTTCTGCACGAACTGCTTCATAATTCTACCGCAGATTTGAAGCCCGGAGTCAGATATACTGCCTCAGTCTACAGCTGCACTGCTGGTGCGCCGCATCTTCTGCAGAGGAGAGAGGGTTATGCCATAGAGCAACGTAAGCGGTCCAAATTGTAGATTTTTGCACTACAATTTTCCCACTATTACCTTTCTTAAGCTTGATGTCTTTTTGTAGCATAAATACAGGAAATGTTGATTGGTCTGTCTACACAAAATGTTTATTGAAGTTTCAACTGTTTTGTTTTTGAAACTTTCAGTTCATGTTTGCCTTTTGCATCGTTTTTCTTGTTGTCCATTTTGATCTTTTTTCTCTCAGCACCGTTTGGGAAAGTGCAGAATCTGGAAGGTAAATCGAATGGCAGGAATCTTGTGCTTTCCTGGAAGGAAGTGCCCTTAGATAAGCAGGGAGGCTTTATACTGGGTTACATTGTGACATTCTCTGCTGATAATTCCAAAACACACATTAACGCTACAAGGACAAAATGTAGGTTAACACCTTAATTGACCTTTAGTTGTTTTTTTTAGTTGTTTATACATTACAAATAACCTTTTGTGTTTTATTTTTAGATCCTGGAGTTCAATTGACGTTGGATCCTGGTTCCTACACCATCAATGTAAGTGCATTTACATCCGCTGGGAAAGGTGTTACCGAGACGCTCCGGATAACTATGGAAAGAAACAGTACGTTTAAAGATATTTATATTGGATTCTGAGGAAATCATTGTTGACTTGTTTTTGTTTGTTTAATCAGGGACAATTCATAGTAAACTAAATATATTACAGTAGTGCTGTAGTCCCTGTATTTTACTGTAGTTTGTTGTAATAGTTCGCGAGTACACTGTGAGCTTATACATTGGTGAGTAACCTGACAAAATCTCCACAGATGACAACTTAATTGTGAACACTGTTTTGGGTTCCAGTGTAGCAGCTCTTGTGTTCATTATTATTACGTTGCTTTGCTACAGCAGGAAACAGTGGTAAGTTTCTTCACTGTTATTTCCCTTTTACAGATTTAGAAGTAATTCCGTTTGAGAATGTACAACATGTTGAATTTTCTATAGATTTGCCATTTGCAGTTAAAAGTAAAAACTCTTTACCTCAGGTTAAAGAAATCATTGTATCCCGACATTCCCGAACCAAAACTTTCAGTGCAATGGACTACAAAGGTGAGTCACCAGTGCAAAATATGTTTATGTAATTGAATACGTTTGAACACTGCTAACGCGTTTGTTGAGTTTGATACAGTGAGTGTTGGAGAAATGCGCTTTCATTCAGAATTGACTGCAACTAATCCGATCTGCAGCTCAAGAGATGTTTTGATTAAATGAGATAAACTCAATAATGCAACATTATGTTGTTTTCTTTCTTTGAAAGTCTCTTTCCAAACTTCCTAAGACAAGCGTCTGTTGTTTTCAGGAGATGTATTGCGCCCTGTTGACTGATAAGTATATGAAGTGTGAGATCCAGGAGGTCCACAGTTTAGAACCTCCTGAGACATCCCCAGAAACCGCAGATGACGGCGCTCTCCTCAGGTCTAATTCCAGACTGTGTCCCGCATATTATCCCTACCAGAATATTTCTGCATTACCAGTTCTCAAAACCTCTCCTCTTGAAACCTCTATAATCACCACGGACTCTCCTTCATCACAGCCCTGTGCTAAAAAGCACATCTCAGCTATTGAAAATCTCACCTATAATATGACCTGGCCAGAATCGGCTGACGTTTCCCAAATATCTGAGCCCATCCTGGAAATGCAGGACAGTTACCTTCCAGCCTCTAACTTTGTTCAGAATAATTCTGGTAATAAAGTGGGTTACAAGCCCCAAATCCTTATGGCTTAAACGGGCCTCAGTCTGTTTGCATATAATGGATGTCAATATAAAGTCCAGTGTGAATGTTCCAGTGAATGTTGTTTATATGTTATATGACTTTTTTTTTTACTGCTGTTTGTCAATGCTATTACTTGTAAAGTTGTACACATAAATACTGTGATGAAATAAAGCTGTGACCACCCTCGCCTGTTTTTAATGTGTTTTTGTTTTACTATGAATATAAATTTACTTCTATGCATTTAGTAGACGTTTTATAACCCAGGTAACGCAAACACCATTCAATGTATATTTTGAAAGAAAGAAAAGCAAATGTAAATGATAGGGCAATAGTTCCCTCTTGTGGCCTACAGACAACAAAGTTGTGTTCTACCGTGGTTTCTTTTAAATCTCTTTTTTAGGGGAGTGTGAGGGGTGGACCGGGGGAGTTGCCGGAAAGCTTTCTTTTTGATTGATAAGCAGATGAGCCAATCCCATCTTTACATTCGTACGAGTTGACCAATGTTACTAGTTGGGGGCGGGAGTTTTAAATTCCCGGTCACTGAGCCGCTGTTTTTAGTTGTTCGAGTTCAGCAACGACCAGCTTATTGAGCGTGCATTCGCTAAATTAGCATATATGAAATTCAACCTGATCGATATTCCTTTTTATTTGTAGGTTTTATGTTGATCGACGTTTTAAATGTAGGTTTTAATCGCACAGCTCGTGGCTGCCTCGCGCACTTCCATCAATAACGGGTAGGTTGCTAGCGTGCTAGTTTTGTATGAACTAAGGTGTATCTGTCGTACCACATTAACTCACATATATTCGTCCTCCACTGTAGCATCATGTTTCTCTGTAGCTTTGAAAAACCACCGCGCTTGATGCCTTTATTACGATGTTTAGTGTTGTTTTGCGACTGGACGTGCCTTGTTGGCAGTCATCGGCAAATCTTTAGGTTAGCAAGATAATAAAAGTCAACCATCCGTTTGTTAGCTCACAAGCTGAGTTTGCTGGGTCGGATACTGAGTCGTAAATAAAATGTTATAACCTCTATTTAGATGTGATAAAAAGGCATTTTAGTAAAGTGTACAGAAATATCACATAGCCACTAAAATAGTTCATGACCCAAATCCTGCCAGTATATCACTTGTCCTTTGTAAACGACAGCTCGCCGTGTATTTGACATGGGCAGTAAAGTATACAATTGGTTTAATAAGGTTGAGATTTTTTGAATACATGCTGTGTGGTTAAAGTAACTATTGATTTCATAAGACAATATGAATGCACTTCATATGAGCGTTGTTTTAATACTGTTCAACTTTATTGTTGTACGCTGGTGATGTTTTATTAAATCTAGTGCAGTGATTCCCTATAGGCTATCAAACGCACAGTGGCCAGCAATGGAGGTTGGCACCGTTGTGCAGGATGACATGAAATTTCGGGGTGCTGAATTCGCGGTTAAGGTCGAGCTGGCGGAGCGTTTGCTGATTGTAGAGATTTCAGATGTGGCCACAGCGGATCAGTGGAGAGGAGAGTTTGATCCTGCTTGTAAGTCAAGTATTTTAAACGACCGTCTCAATCTACCCTTGCTTGTAATGTTATTTTCACAGTTTTTCCTCTAAGCTCCTATTTGTGTTTTCGACGATTAGATATTGAAGACTTGACCCGCAAAACAGGGAATTTTAAGCAGTTTCCAGTGTTCTGCAGCATGCTAGAGTCTGCCGTCAACAAGGTAGGTCCCGAATGCTTAACACAACAATTTTAGTTTGTAGGAACATTTCCCTAACGTTTCCATTAAGATATAATAACGTTAAAAATGATATTTTTAAAATTCTAGGAACATTTAAAACATCCTTTCTTGATGTTGTATTAACTTTATTACTTGGTAATGAAAACATTTTGCTTTGTAACGTTTTAAAAATGTTCCACTAACTAACTTAAGAACAGAAGGTTTTAATACAGATTATATATAACGTAAATAAATTCTACTAACATTATTGCAAGAACAATTCTTATAACTTTTGAGAATGTTCCCTCTTAGCAAGGTCAATTGGTGGATCTTAAAGAAATATTACTGGTTAAAGACAGTATATGTATTTTGACATTCTTTGGTTATTGGTTAATAAAGTATTATTGGCTGTGTAGTAACCTGTCATCATCGTGTACATTGTCTTTTGTAGTCCACCGAGTCGGTGACCCTTGACCTCTTGACCTATTCGGACCTTGAGCTTCTGCGCAACAGAAAGGCAGGTGTCGTGGGCCGACCTCGCGCTCAGCCACAGTCCCCAGCTCTCAGTGCTAAACGATACCTCATCCTCATCTACACTGTGGAGTTTGACAGGTCTGTGTGGATCTGATCACTCACTCTGCTTGAATCACGCCTAACACACAGGCAAGTTTAAAAGATGTGTGTTTTTCTCTGTAGGATTCATTATCCTCTTCCACTGCCGTACGTTGGAAAGCCTGATCCAGCAGAGCTGCAGAAAGAGATCAGATCTCTGAGAGCCGAGCTCAAAGCAATGGGTCTGAGAGGAGAACACAAAGTATCAGACCAAGAAACGAGGAGACTACGCGCAGAGTCAGTTTTTACTTTTTAAAACACTGACGGTCTCTTTGTTGTTTGTATAGTGAGTCCATATTGAAAATCTGGGTTTTGAAAATCCAATTTAAGAAACTCCAGCACAAACTCCTGTCTTTAAACAGTTTCACTTAATTTGTAGGGCTGTTAATATATTTTATATTGAAAATGATAATTAGTTATGTTCCCTGCACTATCCATTTGAAATTGCATTAATGTTTTTGAGCTTTTGAATCCAGCTGTATGTTTAACATAACGCCTCTAATCTCATAATCGTCTCATAACCGTCTCTTTGAAATGTAAAATGGTGAATAACAGATGTTAACAGCCTCATGTTTCAATCAGATTGGCTTTAGTGAGAGACGAAAAGGAGGCCTTGGCCAAGGCTCTGGACCGTCTACAGATGGTGGGAGCAGGTTCGACTCCTGGAGCTCGTGGCCTAAGGGAGGCCGTGCGCATCTTGGAGGAACAGCTGCTGAAAGAGAGGGCAAAAAGTCAACGCTCAGCAAGCAAGAGGAGCCAAGAACAGCATCTCCTACTGGAACAGGTGTGTCCAAGCTGTGTCCTTGGTTTTTTTGGTGTGGTTATAAGTAAAATGGATGGTGGATCTGGCCACTGGAAATCAACAATAGTCATGCATGGCAGTAACCTAGCAACCATTTTGCTTTTGTGGGTAGTTGGAGGAACTTAGGGCTTCAGAGCGGGCTCTTCGGATACGTGTTAAAAGTCTTACCACTGAGTTGGCTTTGTTACGACGTGGGTAAGTTTAATAAAACGCCGGCATCTTTTTCTTTGGTCCAGTGGACGCAACTATTTTTTTACATCTTGGCAAAGCTTATTTTTTCCTTTTCCTGAATCGATAGTCGTGCAACTCCAGTCATGTCTAACCGAAGTGGGCTGAGAGGTGATGGGGAGGTTCATCGGTCTTTATCGAGAGAGCGCAGTCTGACCCGTGTGGGGGTACGAGCACGCTCGGGCTCAAGGGAGAGGACGGAGGACAGAGGCAGGAGGTCGGAGGAGAGAGTCAGGAGAGCAGATTCTTCAGGGTCTCGAAACTGCATCTCAAGACCCTCACCCTCTCCAACAGGTGATAAACAAAAACCCTCATATTTAAGGTTTATTTACGACAAATATTTAGGGAAAGGTAGAGACCTGTTTTCAAACGTACAATAAATTGACCTAAATTAATTCTCACATGACAGGGTCACGGGCTCCTCGGTTTGACCCTACGGCATACATCTACGACAGACAACGACGCCAAAAAGAGGCAGAAATGAAAAAGTATGATGCTTTCTCTGTTTTTATCCTCCTTTTTTTTTTCTAGTGACTATTTGTTGTATTTTCTGCTTTGTTGTTGTTTTATCACTGTCTTTTCTCCTGCAAGCATTGCACTCTCTGTGAGCAGAAATACTGTTTACTTTGAAAGGTGTGAATTATATGCTTTCATTGCTATTTGCATGGCACAGTTTTTTTTACTCCTCAAGAATACAGCACATCAATACAAGACCTTTGTTCAAACATCTGCATGATTTTAGGACTCTGATAGGAGTCTGATAAAGCAGTCTGAATAAATAGTAACAGCCTAACCTAACCGGTTACATAGACAAGTTATCTGGTAGAATATATTTGGAGGCAACTGGATTAGCCTGTGGTCTACCATCACAGACATGCATGAGATTTGCTTTGGTTTCCAACAGTCAGAGGAAGATTAGAAGGGACATGCTGGCTTCACCGTCTTTGGAAAGAGGGCGTTCACGGTCGAGAGAGCCCGTTCCTCAGCTAATGAGAGGAGGAAGTGCTGGCAGGGGGAGGAGTGTGTCTGCAGAGAGCAGGAGGAGTCGATGTTCCTCTGAAGGATCTGCAGCTGAGTTTGAAGAGCTCGCTAAGCCTCTAAATAGCAGGCAAGTTGTTATACACAGTATATGCAAATGACCTCTGTTATGATTGGCTAACATCCTTGCATGTGAAATGAGCAACAAAACCAAGTTAATAAACATGGGCAGTGTGTTAGAGTATGTTAATGCATTCATGTTTCTGATGGCAATATCATGTGAATGTCTGAGTGACATCGCTCATTTATAATGTCGTCTGTGTATCCGTTTGTTTGACAGAGGACGGAAAATGGGGTTTAATGGGCCAGCTGTGGTAAGTAGGTTGTTTAAGGTTAAAATCATGATTATAGAATATCATGTTTTACAGTATATATCAGAATTCAGGCAAAATGAACCATGTTTCTTCCTTGTAGCCCAGAGGAAGACACGTAAACAAAAAACCAATGTGTAGCACGCCTGCACAAAGAACGAGAGCAGCAGGTATCGCATCATTTAAATCATTTTTGTGTTCTATTTCTGTGTACACATATATAATGATATTCCATAGAGCAGATATGAAATGTGTCAATTGAAGAGAGATGTATGTGTCATCCACAGACACATCTATTGACACGGGTGCTGACCTGTCAGAGATTGATGCCCGTCTCCAGGCCCTGCAGGACTACATGAGGGATCTTGACACGGGGCATTAACTCACCCTGTGGATTAAAGAGGCATTTTGCACAAGCTAAAACTCTGAATAACACGGACAATCATTACGTGTACAACACAATTCAAACATTGTGTACAGATGTATCTGTAACCTGTAGTACTTTATACTAATTCAAATAGAAAGAGACTTCAAGCTGTAATGCCAATTGCTTTTGTTATCCCTAATGTAACTTTTGGGCCAGACGTACAACATGAATTGGCTTTAAGGAGGGAGTTCTTTAGACCGTTGCCATATCAGACTTGAAGTAAACCAGAAGTGTCCAGAAGTATGACCTCAGGATATACTGTTTTGTTTTATATACATTCCTGTGTACATTTTATGAATTAGTGTTTGTTGACTGTTGCCGTGTGTATTTTTTTTTACAATTAGTGTTTTGTGTGCTTTAACTGATCCTTTATTTTTTATGTTTTGTGACATTCTGAAAAACAAGTCTTTTATTATAAAATAATTTTGCTCGTCATGCCTTTTCTTGATGAAAAATGTCTGCTTTTTAAAAATATCTTATCGTGGACCTTAATTGAATATAATATGCTAATCAATTAAGTTTTTTATTTGTGTAGTTTATTTCCATGACATGACTTTAATGCCACCAGGATCACCGATAGTTAAATCTTGATTTCCAGGGAACGCACATACTGGTAAAGTGTGTATTTTGAACACACTATATATTGCTTTGGATAAAAATGTCTGCTAAATGCATACATGCATATACAGGTTTACGCGCTGCAGACAATCTGACATCATAATTATTACACCCATTTAAATATTTTTCCCTATTTCTTTTGAAAGCACCATTTTTTTTTGTAACCCACCAAAGTTTTGTATGAAATATGGCAAAAACTTTTTTTAAAGCTTTACAAATGCTGCTTGATAAATAATCATGGTTGTTTAAAGATTAATAAATTGCAGAGGTGGAATTAAAAGTATATTAAGATTTAACTGCCTTATCCATGTCAGAAAGCATCATGCCAAACTTCTTACAACACAGAGACGGATGTTAGTTCTTTAGTCCGTTTTAATATATATCTAAAGCAGGTGCAAGGCCCCTGTCTACCTTTAGGTGGCGCTTTCATTCCGATTTGATGAATTTGGTCAGCACGTTTGAAGCTCTGTTGCTTTAAAAAAAAAAGTAGGCGGGGCAATGCTTCGCATTAATAACAGCGCATGGGGCAAAGGTTACGTTTTTGCTCTGTGGTGAAAAGATTAACAAGTTGCGGATTGCTTATAAATGCCCAGGTCGTTTTGTACATTGCTTGCGACAAAAAAACGTGGTCACGGCGATAAGAACGCTAACGGTGATCGTGGTGAATACTCAATAGTGTTTGTATTGTGCAGCTGCGCAACAGACGCAAGAAGCGGCGGTGCCCATCGTGAGCCAGTACAGCATTAGGTTTGGCGCTAATCTGGATAAACCCATCGGCGATCCCAATGATTTTATAGAGTAAGAGCGTGATGACCAAATCGCCCGATACCCCAGCACCCTGTTCGGGTATGGGTGATACACACCACGGTCACCCGGAGGAACCACTGGAGCAGCTCCCCAGACGCGTGCCTGTTCCTGAACTGGTGGTAACATGTGAGCCTTGTGTCACGGAGTGTGATCAGAGCACCCACGGACCCTCCTCGGGCTTTCATCATCCCGACGAGGAGTCCATCTGTTCGGACAGTGGGCTCAGCGGCTCTCCTGCCTCGTCCCTTGCGCTCCGAAAGCTCTCCAACTCCTCCTCCGCCGGCCTCTCGCCAGCTTCGTCTTTTGAGGAGTGCGAAGAGGATTTCACGGGTTATAGTGACTATAATCGGGCGGGTGGCATGTGTCCCGGTGATTCTGCCACGGTAAGGGTAAAATCTAGTGTTTGTCTGCCGTACCGTCAACAGTGTGCGACTTTGCTCCATTGTTCGATCTGTGCGCAAAGGTTCTGGAAACAGACAGTTTTAACCCAAAACAGACACTACAGAAATCTTCGTGTATGTTTATATTGTATCTCTGTTAATAGGGGATGTTCTTCAAAAAGTGTAAGAAGCTTAGTAGTGTGTACAGCGGTAGAGTGATGGCATCAGGTGGTAATACGACAGAACGTTCTCTAAATGTTACGTTTTGTTTCGCGTTTGGTTCTCTGAAGGGAGATCCAATAATAACTGTCTAGAAAACCAAAAACTAACGATCCCAGAACGTTCTGGGAACCAAAAATTGTTAGCAGGGTGGTGCCTAATAACACTTTATGGAACTAGAATACCATGGTACTGCCGTGATAAGGGTTTACCGCAGTTTTAGCATAAAACAATAACTGTAGTAACTGGTTACACGGTTACTAGCATGGTAAAGTATGCTGTAGCTCCAAAATATGCAGTTGTTGAGTAACGTTCTCGTGATAACTGATTAACATTATTGGCTTCAGGTCAGAAAGTCATTGTTGTTAAGTTTCTAGTGAGCCGCTTAAACAGAAGAAAACATTTCTCGAGAAATAATGCCATTCATTGAGAAATAATGCCATTCATTTTTACGTTTGCATAACGGCTGACGTAAACTCTGGAGACTGACGTCGTCTCCAGCGTACAAAGTTTACAGTAACTACTCCGAGTACGTCATAGCTATAAAGATGTTTAGCAACTCGTTGGGCTGTTGTAAAAGCAATTTCTTAATCCCTTCAGTTAATGACGATATTGAATGAGATGTATCACCGCGGTTGATGATGCAAACTAAATCATCGATAAACTCATCAATGCAAGTCAATGCTCCATTGAAACTGAACTTATAAGGTCAACAAACAGATGAATCTCCAGCTCCTTATGAAGGGCCTCTTCAGCTTTGTTCTGGAGAATATCATTCTTGTCCAACCGGTTTATCTACTGCCCAAGAGTGAGAACTAAGCAG